>VURO01021124.1:70952-94373 GCA_015108175.1 Pelvicachromis taeniatus
GGATGTATGTGGGGAGGGGGGGGGGGGGGGGGGGGGGGGGAAGGTTGGTTTGAGGATCCTGGAAAATTACATATAAATCAAGAGGCCTTTGAATATAGCTTTATCCAAATCATGACCAGGTGTTTGCTTAAAAAAGTGACCTCCTTTTGTCACCTGACAGAAATGCCATCTCAATGTGGATACATGTCCAATTAGCAAACAAAATATCCACAGGCTAGTCTTTTTACCTAAGCATTGAGTGGCAGATTCTTGCCCACGTCTAACAAGGCTTTATGTGTGAGGTGGTCTACATTTTACATGACATTTGTGTGATGGGAAGTCTGCAGGTGCTTTGCCTGCTCTGGAACTGGCATTGACAACTCGTGACCAAGGAGAAGTTGGACTCCACTCTTCAAAGATATGCTACACCCTCTGGTTTGCATCTTTGTGGAAATCAACTCATACTACACCACGATGGATCTGAAGGATTGCTGGCTCAGACAGACTTTATTTCACAGTCCCCTGACCTCAACCCTATTGGACAGTTATGGCAAGCATCCCACAAAAGGTCCTTTGAACCAGAGGGACTCCAGTGAGACCGTGTCTTTCTGATTTCACTTGATTAAATGCATACACTACATGGCAATTGCAACAGCTTTAAAATATTATGCAAAAAATATATCTTTTTGCAAATCTGTCACTTTTATTATATTTGCTTCAAAGGCACCGATACACAGAGGTATACACTTAATGGATTTTATGAACAAGTGCCTCTGTACCACTAATAAAGCAAAAGAAAAAATACTGTGACAGACAAGCATGGGCCTGCTATATTTAGATAATGCATTTGCAAAGTAATGTGGCAGATTAATGAAGTAATCAATCAGCAGAATAATGACCTACTACAAGCCTGATCAGGTAGTTTTTCATTTTGATCTTTTGATGTACCACATTAGATAAGGCTGATGATCCTTTTTAATTCTGAAGAATGTAACAAACGATATAATTAAAAAAATCTTGCTAAATTAAGCAAATTTGTCATGCATGAATACAGGTTCAGCCGATTATCAATAAAAGAGTTTTGCAGGTTATCCTGTTATAGTTGTTGTGTTTTTTGAAACTTTTAGTCACCATTTTTTCCCCATATCAAAAGCAATAATTATTAGTCATGTCTATTACCTATTTGGAAGTCCTCATCTTCATAGATCATCTCTGCATTCTCCACAACAGCAGGAGGAGAGCATTTCTTCAGACGGTACGCTGGAGAGGGAAGAACAAAGGGGTTAAAGTACTCACTATTGGGGAGTTGTTTTAAACACGTTTACCTGCTGCAATATTAAGAAAATCATGTTATTTTTTTCTTACTGTACATCGCTGCAGCACCTCTCCTCACCCTTTCACACCTGTCTAAAACCTTATATTTTACTAGTATGTTTTTAGTGTCTGTCAGCAAGATTACCAAACTCAATTTCAGGAAGCTTGGCAGAGCGGTAGAGTAGCATGTAAGCAAATTCTGATTAGGATGCATATCTAGATCACTTTCTTAAAAATCACAGAATAAAGCATATGGCGAGAAAAATATAAGCAATTAGCCAGACTCTCAAATCTTCATATCCCAGAGTTCCAGAAGACTCTTGGTTTCAAGTGTGATTATCATCCAAACATATTTGGACAATTTTCTGGATCTAATTTTTGCAGTTTTGCCTCTGTACTCTACCACTGTGGATTTTACATTGAACAATCAAGATGTCAACGACTTGCAGATGTTCATCCTTAATTTGGGTTAACTAAATTACCACAAGCTACAACTTATTTTACAGTCAAATTACCTGTAATGCAATAATATAACTGCAATTATAACTGCCTGGATAGAACTTGTTTTTAATAAACTCCCCTGACAAAATGAAGATATTGTATGATATGCTTTTTTTCCCTTTTTCTTTAAAAAAAAAAGAACTAATTATAGGGAAGTTGACTTTAAAATAAGTGAACTTTGTGGCTCAGAGGCTGGTCATATTTCACCAAAATGAAACTAGGGCTTCAAATGTCTTCCATATGTTTATCCATTTTTTAATCTACTATTCCAACTAAGGTCCAATCCCATCAGATAGTGGCTGAGAGGCAGGACTCACCATGCACAAGTCACTAATCCATCATGGCTAGCAAACTGACAGAAAACCATTTATGCTCACATGCATACCTACAGTCAGTTTAGAATCACCGATTACCTAACATGCATATCTTTGAACTGCTGGAGGAAAAGAAGAACCCACGCCATGCCTTACTATCACTATTTTTAAAAAAAAAGTAGTAAGAAGTAATTGAAACTAATGAAAAAGAGTCAAAGAAAAACAGCTCAGTACTTGTTTAATCTTGAAAGCCCTATGACCTAATCTAAAGCTACATCACAATGCATTTTTGATTGAAGAAATGTGTTTGGTCTTCTGATTAAAAATGTAGATAACATGTAGAAATAAGCCATTTGCTTTAAATTACCATGGAAGTTTAGAATGAAGAATCCTCCAGTTGAAAAGTCTGAATGAAAGCGAATCAGGACCTTTGGGCTGGTACTGTAGGCTGTCTCTAGTGCGGTGTTACCACTGAAAACTCCCAGCTGAGGACTAGATGTATCTGGGCCGTCCCTAAATAGAAAGAGAGCAACAGTTGATGGTAAAACTCAAGACATGCATACATTAAAAACTATTGAAAGGCAAGGAGAGGAACCAAGTGTCACATTGCACATGCTGAACGGTCATACAGTTTGAACTATGGTGAATGAGTTTTACTCCTTGTATTAATGATTCTTAATACAGTGCATGTGAAGTTCATAAATTCTTACTCTATTCAAAATTCAAAATAAAATCACATTTTTAGAGAATTAGTAGTAGTAGGTAGTTTAGTTGCTTGTTTTGTGTTCAGCTGCTGAAGCGTTGACATGCCTGAAAAAACTGATCCACACCTCAATATACAATTTTTATAAATGCAGGATTACCAAAGTGCTTTTGTAGATTCCTTTCAAAGAAAAATCATTTTAGTGATGAACTTTTTAAAGGGCTACATCCAGTCAATCGAGGTCAATATAAAAAAACATTGCGTAATATGTCAACACTGTGTACATGTTTCTGCTGCAGCTCCACAGAAGGGCAAGGACTTAAGATCACTTTGAAACTATTATGAATTGCTGGTTGTTGAGTACTTTGCTTCCACTGACTGGATTCAAATAAATGTAAAAAAAAAAAAAAGAATTTGGTAATAAAATAAAACAAATGTGTCTGGTATAGCCACATTAGTCCACTAAAGTGGTTGCAATAATTTTTTTTTCTTTTCTTTGTTTTTATTACCCATTTCAAACAAGTTCGTCGAACAAAACCCACAGATTAAAGGATTAACTTCACTCATTAAATATTGAATGTTGTTGAAAGGTTACATTTTCTAACACTTCTAAATGCCCAGTTTTAGGTTTTTAATGAACATGCCATTGGATTAAACAAGGGTTTTAAAAATTTAATTCATGAAGAGTGCCTGGGATCTCTTGGCTCCTCAATAATTCAAGGTCTTCTGAAGGTGTTGGAGCTCATTTGGAAGATCAAAATGTGCTATATGGGTCATCTGAATTAAAACTGTTAGAATTTCTTGACTCTATTTTCACTCACTGAAAAACACATAAACCCAATAGCAAAACCTTTCTTAACCCAACAGACATTTTCTCTCCTATTTATTAAGACGTAGATGCATATAAGAATTCTATTTATAATTTATAATTGAAAAAGGGCAAAAAGTAACAAACTGTAGAGAAAAAAGTTTTGATACTGACATGCATCTATAAAAGTCATTTAATGAAGTTAGTAATGCAAAGTTATATACTTATGAGAAAACCAACAAGACCTCTACTGCGAAGAAGACACACAAAAAAACGACTTTCTGTAACAACATGGTCAGGAACAGAGAATGAGAAGCTATCTCACTTATTCTAGGTAAGCTTCCAAAATGAAAAAAAAAAAAAAAATACAATAAATATGATCTATTAAGAGAGTGCACTTTGTAATACACGTGACTGACAAAATTACAGTGCACCTGAGAAAAGGATTGTATTGAGAATATATGTAATTAGAGTGACAGGGGCACCTAACAAATCCAAATGGCACATCCGATTTGGAGTTATTGGAGCTGGGCTGGAGCCTACCCCAGTTGTCACTGTGGTGAAAGGTAGGGTACACCTTGGACAGCACAGGCCACCCATCCTTTACAGGGCTAACACAGAAAGCCAGACAGCCACGCGTGCTCACATTCAAAAACATGCATGCCTTTGGACTGTAGAAGGAAAGCAATGTACCCAAAGAGAACCCAAACAAGCATACGGATTCTATCCCAAGGGCTTTCTTACTGTGAGGTGACAGAGTTAATCACTGCACCACTCCATCAATCATCACTCAGCCATCATTCTGCACCTCTGCATCGTATTAGTAAGAAATAAATACAGGAGCCAGAACCAGTGCCAGGACCAGTTTGGCTAATGAGAGTATGGTGGCTATTACTCTGTTTTTGTTTGGCTCCATTTAGAGAGTAGGCAGTTACTGTTCCAAAAATATCAACCTAGTTACAATCTGCGGCCAAATATGTCTTCTATCAATTTGAGGTGGGGAAAAAAGGAGAAACAAACAGCTCGACAAATTAATTGTAATGTGGCTTGATTACACTGAATAAAAGCATGTGGCTCCAGAAGACATTAGACATTTGTCACTGTGCATGATGATTAGATGTGGGTAGATGAAGCACTCTTGGATATTCAATGCCATCAAAGCTTCATTTTTTTTCATGGTTGTGTTTTTCCCAAACCATACTTCTGTCTTCAAAGGCACATGAGGCATAAAAGTACACGGGAAGAATTTTATCCATCTCGGTTGATGAACAGAAAAGGGAGGTTATGTAATATTTGTACATAATCATGTTATAGCAATTTCAGCATCATTTCAAAATAAGTTTAAATAACTCAGTTTTATTGTCCTACAACAAGTGTTGGGGTTGTTACTCAAAAAAGGTAATTTATTATACATTGCTCGTAACCAAAGAGTAATGCAGTACATTACTTAATTACCGTAAAATGGCCTTGCCACATAATTACCAGTTAACAATATAAACCTATAGGCCACAGTCCTACACAACAGCACAAATCCCTTCCCTAATATGGACACATGCACAATCTTACTTTTAGGTAAGAACAGAAAGCAGAAAACACAAAGCAAAAGTGAAAACCAGCCCAAACTTCAAAACAACTTCAAAGTGATTTTACTTTAGAAACATGAACAGGTAGAAACAGATGCTAGAAGCCTGACTGCTCATCTCTGCTTTTGACCTCCTGTTGACCTCCCTTTCCCATTCGTTAACTGAGATTTGTTATATGTAGTACATTACTCTGATTACATTTTTCAGTAATGTAGTAAGTAATATAACATGTTACTGTACTAAATTCTGTATTTACATTACAGTTACAATCATGCCATGTGTTATGAAGTTATCTGCACGCTGTGCAGATAGAAAAGAAAACCAAAAAACCTCCTACAAATGAGGGTTTTTTGGGGGGTTTTTTTGTATAGCGATACAGCTTTTCAGTATTTCAGATATGGACATTATTTTTATTTTTAATACACAAAAAGACAAGAGCAAAAGTTACAAAGTGGAATGTGCATCCAGGACTGAAACAGCCCCATTATACTGCTTTTTGCAGGCATGTGCACAGACAACATGCTAACGCAAAGCTAGGCTAAGAATCCAGATTGATGTTTAAGCATGCCGACCCCAGCCCAGCAGCCAGACCCTGATCTTCAGAATACTTTCAATCAAAGGGCAGTTTGGTAAGAAACTGTTTCGTGGTTAGGGCATGTTGCAAAAGTATGATTAAACTCTGAAGCCAGGTTATTATCTTAATCTTTCTAGATACCAATTCAGTTTATAACATTTCAGAATCCCCCAAGCATGTCAAAATATTGCATTGATACTGATTGAATACTGATATTGCATAATTTTTATTCTGAGCTTAGAATAAAATCTAAATTATTTACTGACATTATTCTAAATTTCATTCACATCCACCACAAGGATATATTGAATACGACACTAAGCATCTCAAATGCACAAACAATTGTCAGTATTACTTTAAAAAACTATTTTAAGAAATACTGCTTTTTCATTGAGTGTCCAGCACCATTAACCACTGTACTGTATTGCTCTGATGTTAGGTCTGATGCCCACTGTTAGCAGTGGTTCAGTGGTATTTGGCAAACAGCCAAACACAACAAGTGGAAGACCACAGAGGCTGTTTGGCTTTAGTCCCTGACATCTGGATGCAGCTGCTGTCACAAAAACCCCAGGGGTGTACAGGACAGAAACCAGCAAACACGGATCACTGCGATATGATGCAAACACACCAAGATAAAGAGCATTCAAAAGACATTTGTAACAAGTTTGAGTAATGACAGGCCGAAACAGGGGAAAAAAGAAATCAGCATGACCGCAAAGAGCGGCCAGTACTAATTAACGATCACATCAGTGAAAGTGTGTTTTTTTTATTTTTTAGCGCGTAACAGGTAGATCTCTGAATTAACTATAAATGCAACTGGTGAGTGTGAGCGCTTATTGATGGAAGCAATTTGTTGCTCAGTCTGAATCAAAGAAACGTACAGTGAATGCATCACTCTCAAGTCCAATTTTTGTAAAAAAAAGTACAGTAATTTCGTTTAAACTGATAACAAATTTGCTTTTTAATATTTAGTGTGACCCGTTTTCAGACTGAACTTCTAAAATTAACCTTTGCAACTTTCAAATAAAATTTTAACTATTTTCCAGTCAATTTCTTATTAACCCAGCAGCACATACAGTGTCTTACTCCACTTTCTGTCTGACTGAATTAGAGCATCCAAATAGTCCCAAATCATTATAAAACCTGTGGCTGCGATCTTATGCTCTTATGAGTTCAATTAGATAACGTCAGTTATCCTGTTTTATTAACAGTTCACCGCTGATGCATATAATTAAAAGTATTTCAAATACAAACTCCATCATTAAAGAAAAAATTTCAGCAGGCCTGTGTTCATATACTAAATTTAATGTAGTCTGGTAATTCACTGTAAAACCCACTGTTCCTGTTAAATCGCTTCAATTTTCCACATGAAAAGCATATTCGTTTTTGTCTGGGTAAGTCAAAAAGTCAAAAAGAATATTAAGTAAGAAATATTTTTATAAGAGGATGCTTGAAGTGATAAGTAGACTCTATTTACATGCATATAATGCAGTAGACCTTTGGATTAGGTACTCTTAAGCTGTCTAAGACCCTGGAAGGTAGATAGTATCCCACTGGGTATGAGAAAAGCACTCTGCTCCTCAGTGTCAGCCCCCGGTCACTTCCAAATATATTCATGTGTTTGAGATATAGCTACATTGAGCCATTATGTGTGAACTAATCTCACATAACAGAGTTCTTTTGGTTCCCTACAATCTATGAATGTGATTTTATAATTTTGTTCCCTGTGAAATGTGCCAAAAACACATAAATCACCTAAATCAATTTGCAACTGCAAAATAATTCAACATAACGCCTCTCCATAGCAGAATCCATGGTTCTTTTAGCTGGCGAGATTGAAAGCGAGTAGTCACCTACTGTAAATGTATTACTTTCCCACTGCCTACATTTCAGATGCTTGCTCCCTAGAGCTTGACTCTAGAGCCTGAAATTTAAAGCCTGACCTCACCTAAGCACCAAATACAGCTAAAATCATATCAAGTGATATGACTCAAATGCTGCTGGATCTTAATTTTCTTCCTCATAAATCTACTGTTTAAATCTACTGTATTTATTCAGAAAATATAATGCATATTAAAACTACTAGGTGAAAATTTTCTCTTGACCCAGGCTATTCAGATCCAGCTGAGTCTTGTTAGATTTGTGAACCCAGCTCTGCCACTCTTTTCATTACATTTCCCTCTCCCAACTGAATCTCATGATTACTTCCAGAGTTCCCGAGCCCTCTCTGAGTCTGCGTATGGCCTTGGTACTGAGTTAGATTGAATTGGTCAGTGGTCCCATTGTAAATGCATTGCTCTCATACACCCCGTATTACACTCTTACCTCCACACTGAATCCTATTATTACTGCTGAAGAGTCTGCGTATGCATTACATAGCACAGTATATATGTGTGTGTATGTACTTTATTATCCAGGTTATAGTATATGGTCTCTGCATATGAACATATATGATAAAGTTTATGTATAATTAACATTATGGAGAAAAGTAAAAATGAAAAATAGATGATCAATACCAGGGATAGGATTCAATATATAGCCCAAAAATATGCAGAGAATGTGTGAATGTGTATGAGACAGAGAGGTGAATGTATAATCTTAGTGAAAGTTGATACAGTTTTGGTGTATTCTCATTAATGTGCAGAGAGTAGACAGAGTGAAGCTACATTCGAGACTTACCCATCAATGATTCAATCCCTGCATGCATGAGACATTAAATAACACTTCTTCATTTCTATGTATGCAGTATGTGTGTGCGTGTGTTTTTATGAATGTTAAGCCGTAACTATACCCAGACTTACCAGACAGCAATGTAATCGGTGACAGGTTCTGTCTGCAATAAGGTAAAATTTATATAAACTCCATGTCCGTGGGGAACAGTGATGAGCCAGCTGCAGTCTTGGGAGTTTGGATATTCATTTGGGTACTGAGGTGAGTAGATGGTCCCATTTTCAGCTGTGACATTATAGCCACAGGGAGCTGTAAAAAGCAAAATTATAATATAATTTTCACTTTTTCTAAAATGCTAAAAAACTGAAGGCAAGAATGACTGCTGAACAGCAAACACTGAGGAATGTAATTAATAGTCTGGAACAAGAAGCAACAGAAGTGACAGAATGATAATTTTACAAATGATTTATCCAGTAAATGTTCCTAGCGACATAAGTAACTTACTAATTAATTGTTTACAAAGTCGACTTGTGATACAGGTGAAAGAAAAAAACTGAAAATTACATTTATTTAAATTCAATCATGGTAACAGCATTTTCTAAATGTCTACATCAGAAATTGCAACTGCTTACTGATGGGTGTTTAGTAAGGGTGAAACTTTATAATACATGACCTCCACATTTTAAATACATCTTTATTTTTTTCATAACCAATTAGAAAGTACTTATATTTTCCAAAATACTAATATATCAAGAAGCTATGACTTATTCTTACCCTCACATCGTGGAAATGGGTGGTTCCACTTCCGGTTGATGCCATGCAAGCATGTTAGTACTGTGTGTCCAATCAAAACATAACCAGAGTAGCACTGAAAAGTTATAGATTGCCCAGCGCTGTAATCACCGTTGATGATGTCACCGTTTGGAAAAGGAAATGGATCCTGGCAGTTTTGAAGTTGGTAGGCTACAGGCAGAGATAAGAGATGTGGATATGTGACGTAAATGAGAAAGGGAAGTAGTTAGGTATTACACAGTTATACACAGACTCATAAATGCAACAGGTGTTGTATATATTTGTCTCTCTCTAGACTTTCACATCCTAAACTGGGGAAGAAAATGTTTTTTTTTTAAATTTCTTACTTTTTTTTTAAATTTTCCATCTACCGCTAATGGATTTGAGGAGGATCTCTGACCCACAGAGACAACAACTAGTAGCAAATGCAGCAGCGTCCTACACAGTTTTTGGGCACAGGTATACATGGGATGCTAGCACATGCCTGACGAAATGTCAGTAGCACAGGTATATTTAGGACAGTTCTCACTCTGCATGAGTGTCATGGCAAGTCAAGCTCCTTCATTAAATGTGCCGCTGACAGAGAGCAGAGGTGGCTGACATTGGAATCCCAATGTTTCAAAAGGCTAAAGAGAAAGACAACACCCAACAACACTAGAACAAGCATTCAGCACCTGGTCATTACAAATTGTCTGCTGCAGGACATGCAACAAATAATACAGCTGAGCCTAGCTAAACAAAAGCTAATAAGGTTAACAGATCATTGCGGAAATAGAACAGAAGAGAAAGAAAGATGTGATAGACGCAGGGTTCTCATATGAGAGCAACAATGAGATGACTGAATAAGAGAGAATATGACACCATACAGAAATTCATGGAGGTAATAAAGACCTATGGTGATTGTGGAAAATAAAGGCCAAAAGATGTGGACTTGGAAGCAGTATTACCAACAGCTATCAAACTACAGCCAAAAATGTAGTTCCAGCAGATTCCCAGGGCAACATTTAACATTTCAATGTACAAAAGTGTACTTAAAAGGTGCTGCAATGTCAGCGTGCCAAAACCTAAAACTGGAATAAGAACTCCCTTAAGCTTTTATGAGCGACATTTGAGTTGAAATGTGAGTATGTATTCACACTGAGTTTTTTGGCACAGAGTGCCTGAGTGAGCCAGCTTAGCATTAAATAATTTGCTTGCAGCTATTAAGCCTTTTTAACTGTAAACATGTTACCCCCTTAAATACAAAACCAGACTGTGTAAGTAATTCAGAGACTGCTTGCACTGAGGGTGGAGGTGGTGTTGTGGACCTCTGTCTGCATTGCATTTTCCCATCAAAGAACTTTGATGTTAAAAAAGCATTTGGTGCAACTCCACGTGAGGAGGCTTGTCCACATCCTCTACGACCAAACAGCAGGATAACAGTGATACTGACTGCAGTGCTAGAGGACTTAACATTTGAAAATTGGAGGAAAAAAGGGATTCATGCTCACATGATTTGTGAGTTTGCTTATTTGAAATTGAATAAGCCTTGTTCTAGTTATGCTGGCATATAGGCCCACAGTGTATCTCTTGTGTCTTTGAAGTGAAGCACTTAGGGCTACAAGTAAAGCCTGCTGGACAAGATGCCAGTCTCTCACAGGGGCATACTAACAATCCATCGTTTTTAATGATGAGAGGAAAGCCATGAGGTTTTTAAGTCTTTAGCATGACTCATTCATGGATCAAAGCTCAAAACCTCATAGCAATACTTTCTTGGAGTTGTGAAAGCTTTGTAATGTGGCCACTAGGTTTGGGATATTAATTTATTCAGGGCTTTTGAGGAGACCATTTTTCTGAATCATTGCATTGAATAAATTTGGACAAACTAAACAAGGGAACTCATTTCAACACAGGTCTGTTATCATGGTGACCCTTGAGGGACCCTAAATGCCTGAAGTAATAATTCAGGGTCTGATATACCCAAACCAAAACAAACATACAAAAAACATATCTAAATAGACAAAAACCACCCATCAACTCACCCTGATAGGTCAGTTTGAATCCTGGCCGGTTCTCTGAGTGGTCACTGTAGAAGTGGATGATCGTCAGGTGGGTAGTGCTTAGTAAAGGGGGTGGGAGCTGTGAGCCAGTAAACTGACCAATAAGGGATGAGCTGTGCTGTGGACCAGCCCTGACTTCTAGAAAGTCATGGTTGTCTTCTGAAGAGAAGTTTTGGAACTGAATATGAGCTCCTGTAATGCAAATGATAAGGACACATGCTATAAACTACTATATAAAAGACCTGATAGTACGTTATTTCAATACCAAGAAGAACAAGTACTTTACTCGCACATAACACATAACGACATGGTGCACGTTTAGTAACCAAGTGCAAACATTTACATGATTTGAAATGTAAACGTCTATTTTTACTGCAATATTTTTTGACTATTTTGTTTTTTTACATGATAACTTGCATCAAAAACACAACTGTACATTTATTCCCAAGAGGTTTATAGAATTTGTTGGTTTTCTTTTTTTTAATTTACATAATCTATTACAATTTTTGCAAATGTATACCATACACACAAAATAATAAATACTACATCCCTCTAAAATTTCAAGTTCCTTTATTCTATTAACCAGCACATAGTAAACAAACATATAGATATAAATATGCTGTAGATTCTGTGCTACAAACAACTTAGCCAGCAGATGTACTGAAAGTGACACCTATTTTTTAGGAATGCTCTTACATCCATACTACTTACCATATCCAGTTGGCAGGGTGATTTGCCAGGTGCAGTCCAGGTTGCCGGGGTAGTTGCCAGGGAAACCTGGACTAAGGATGACACCACTCATTTCAGTCAGCACCCCACCACAACGAGCTGAAAACACAGGGAAAATACACTGTTAACATTGAACAATGGATTTTAAAGATTAGTGTTAAAAGAGTGAAGTTTTAAAAAAAGAAAAAAAATTCTGTAAATTCATCAGCACCAGTGAATAATATTTTTTTTAAAGTACAAGCCTTGTTATTGCACCCTTCTATGTAGACATTTTTGGACATAAATGGGTTGATGCAAATATCTCTTACAGAAATAGCTAAAGCAGATCTGGAAAGCTGGTCCTGACATGTCAAGTCGAGTTTAACTGGAACTGGCTTCTGAGATCTTTTACCAAGGACTGAATTATTTAAGTCTCCATTCAAACATCAAGGTTACGCAACACCAATGCATAAAAGGTACAAACAACACACACACACACATAAGTAAACATATCCAGTGCGTCTGAGTACTTATGTCACTTTGATACACCAGTAGGGCATATTTTCTTCCAAACTGGATCGCTCACTCGTAACACAATTTAGCCATCTGTGCAGTTTATTTGCATTTGAGCGCGTTACCTATGCAAAGAGGGGGTGGGTAGTTCCATCGACGCACTGTCCCAGGCATGCAGGAAATGTGAGAGTGACCCTGAAAGTAATCACACAATAATAATTAAACTTAAGAGAAAATATGTAAGTGTAGATATATGCTGATAAGTGCTGATATATGTTCACCAGTTAACTGCATTTTTTTCCCTTTTTTAAAAAAGTTTTTTTTTAAACATTGGCATTTTTCATGGCTGGAAAATTCATATTTAATAAACATCTGAGGTTTTAATACTCCAAAAGAATACATGAAATCCTATGTCTTACTATATGACATCAGGATAAAAATATGTTAATAATAATAATACATTTTATTTTAAGGCGCCTTTCAGAGCACACAAGGACACAGTACACAGTTATACAATGAAAACAATTAAAATAATAAGAATAAAAAAACTATGTTTGAACTAGTGCTGTCAGCGTTAATGCGTGTTAAAATTGGCTAATACGCGTTAACGAGTTAATGCAGATTGATCTGTGTAAGGAGTTACTCTGCGTTAATGTGTTAAAGCGGCTTAAACGCATTAACGCCATCATCATGACTAATGCGACTAATGCAATTAACCAATCTGGAGTGCAGACTGACTTAAAATCCCTGAAATGTCTCTGTCAACAAATTTCGGGCAGTTTGTCCATTTTGCACTTCAGATGGGATGAGTGCATTAAAAATTTTAATTGCGTTAATCGGGATGACTGTTAACGCCGCATTAACGCATTAACCTTGACAGCACTAGTTTGAACATATGATAATATTTGTCTAATGGTCAGTTTGTGTGTGTTCATTACCTGCAGAGTGTAACCAGGTTCACAACTGAATGCCACCACCTCATTGACCATATATCTGTCTCCAGTTTTAATTCCATTGGCAGGGATCATTGGTTCTGGACAAGTGGTAAGGCCAACCGCTGTAACAATCAATTAAATGAACAAAAGCACAATGAACTATGTTATTACTATTCATAATTTCACTGTTATTTCTTCTTCTCCCTTTCTGGGTCCATTCATGTGTTTTGGACAAATGACTTGAGCACACAGACAGAAAATGTAAAAGTGATGTTGTCATCAGTTCTAAAAGTTTTACACAGACATGGAAAATCAATGTTTGTCCTTACTGTTTGTTCATTTATGGCCAACTAAAATCATTTTATTTTCCCTGTGCTCTCTGCTAAGTTTCAACTGCAGTATCTCCAGGAACCCCTTACCGCTGCCTCTCCTGTCGTTCTCATTCACCTGTATGTGACCTTTATCTTGACATGAACAAACTGATTATAAAACACCATCACAGCAAACACACAAGTTTACCCAAGTTTACAAGTTTTTTATTTTTGTATTAGACAATTGTTTATATACCCCCAAAATAGTGTCTCTGAGCAGGCTGGCTTTTAATAATTACAGAGATTAATTTGATGGATATGTAATTCACAAGATTAAGTCACAAAAGCTCTAATGTTTTTTTGTCAATACTCAAACGTTCATTTTAGAATTGACAGCTAGTAAAATGATAAAGCGTGAGCTTTTTTGATGGCGACAGCAGCTTCTGAGATGTGCTTAAAAATATGTGAAGGTAACACAGTGACTTTTGGTTATGTATTCCCATCACAATAAAGGTTAAACACATCCTTAATAAGTTTGACAGCAGCAGGCCCTTATCAAATAGCATCGGTAGGAGGGTATCTGTGTGTTCATTTTGTGTGTGTGTTTGTGTAGACGTTTGTGGAAACTTCCGCAGGAGCCTGCCCCAGAGCGGTTACCATGGCAACAAAGGGGTGGGAGAGGGATAGAGAGCAAAAGAAGAGTAGACAGAGGGGTGAATGTTTGAATGTGTGTGTGTGTGTGTGTGTGTGTGTGTGTGTGTGTGTGTGTGTGTGTGTGTGCGTGCGTGCGCGCGCGTGCGTGCGTGCGTGCGTGCGTGCGTGTGTGTGTGTGTGTGTGTGTGGACTTGTTGGTTCATTATCTACCTTCCTACCAGCAAACGTTGCAAACCCACTGAGCTTACATGCATGCCCACACACACACTCACACGCACACACACACACTCAGGCTCACCACAAATACATGCACACACATCCAGGTGGCCGAGATTCACTGAATGACATTTGTGAGTGTGTGCGCATGAGCGACTTGTACATGAGAAAGTGCTTGAAGAAGGACTGAAGGGTACTTTTTTTTTTTAGATAGACCAAAAGTGAAAAAGCTGCGGGAGACTCTACACACATGCATACACACACACTGTATTATTATGCCGAGAATCAGCGGGCTGTCATGACAACTGATCAATGAAAGTATTCCATTTGGCTGACCATCTTTCTCTCTCTGTGTGCGAGCGCACTGTTTTTCCCCGGGAATGAGGGAGCAGTAATGCCCTGTGAAATGCTGACAGCACCACAAACCACTCCACTAGGGCCACTAGACTACGACTAGACAGTGTCAGCATTTAAGTCTAACTGACTGGATTTACAATACTTTTGGTCCAGTTTATGTGAGGACAGGCAAGGGAAAAAGATCCCTCTTTCTGCCCTTCAGATGAAACACCCTCTAGTCAGCCTAAAATTATGAAAATGTAATTACAAAATTCACGTCTTCAGGAGATGTTTTCTGCCCACTTATACACGCTGAATTTTTTTTTGCGCGTGAAGGTTTGATATTTTTCTTCCTTTAGAAAACATAGAGTAAATAAATGAAAAACATGCAAAGGATAGCCCCTATAACAGTGTTTGTGGGCTGTCATCATGTTGATATTTTGGTGACAGAGGTGATCATTTGGACAAAAGGGTAGAGTGCTAAGATGTCAGCAAATTTAGCCATCCAGATATATCAATTTAATGTATGGCTGCATCAAAAAGACACCTGCTAATTAACAGTATGTCACAGACTGATCAAATACTCGTGGTTTGTTTTTGGAACTACTGATAAAATACTATTTCTGTTACTGAGATTGCCTCTTGGGAAATCAGAAGACAGTGCAGTGACTAAGAAATATTGTTCCAGAAATAGTTCTGTCATTTGAGTTTTGATTCTGAATTTGAAGATCATAAAGTTAAAATCATCAGTAAAAGTTTATCCTTTTAATGTCTTGCAAGTTTTTTTTTTAATAGTGTTTAAAAGAAGGATCAAACTGAAGTATCAGCTATGGTCAAATAATAATTTTGATGCATCTATTCTGATTACCCTTTTGAATAGGTAAGTTGACTCATCTCTGGAAAACTTTCTGTTTAATGAAAAAAAGTTAAAAGCCTACTTTGTGTTGGGGTCTCCTGTACAGGACCTCTCTGGAAGGCAAACATCTGCTACATAATGAAGAGCTGGCAATCATTTTAAGATGAGTAAAACTCTAGTGTAAAATCTGCAAGATATTTTTTAAAGTGCTCTTGGAAGGAATTGGCTTCTATGAAAAGAACAAAAAGATTTATTTTCAGTAAACAAAATTAAATATCATGTACTATATTGGTGTTTGACATATATTAGAAAACATTACTTGAAAAGCCAAATACTGTAAGGACACATGGTCATAAAAGATTGGACAGCATAAAAGATTTGTGTCCTTCACTTTTTTCCTTTAGCCTTTCACTCTAACATTCCCTATTATTTATATGACGACAGGTCACTGGTCACAGGGTCGGTGGAAGAAGGATCATTGAGTGCAAGAAGAACTGACCTGAAAGATAGGCTACAAGTTGAGCAGCCACAAGGAGCAGTACCTTCCTTGGGGAAGAAGACTAGAGGCCAAGATCAAGGTCGCACAAAGGGAGGTTAGCCAACTATAGGAGCTGCAGAAAGTTGCGTGCCTAAAAAGTAAAGCAAGCTGTCCTTGGAAAGGATAGCTTGTCCTTGGAAAGGACAGCTTGGAAGGATACCTAGGCCTTGGAAACTGCTAAGCAAAGACTCACAGCCTTTGCCAGCAACTTGAAGAGGTACACCAGAGAGATCAAAGGCAGGAGAATAAACCAGTTGTTCTCCACAGAACCAGCCAAGGTGTACTCTCAGTGGCAGGGGAACAATATGAAAATAGCACCATCAAGACTGGAGATGGAGCAATACCAGAAGAGCATATGAGAAAAGGAAGCAACCCATAACAACCTGGATTGACTACAAGAAGGCCTATGACTCGATGCCCCACACCTGGATCCTGGAATGCCTAGACCTATACAAGGTCAACAGGACCCTAAGAGCCTTCATCGACATGGATGTGGTGTACAACTCTGATTACCACCAAGTTACCATCAAGTGCGGGATCTACCAAGGAGATGCTCTGTCCCCACTGCTGTTCTGCATAGGCCTGAACCTCCTCAGTGAGATAATTAACAAGATTGGCTACGTATACCAACTACGGAATAGGGCGATTGTCAGCCACCTCCTCTACATGGATGAAATCAAACTGTATGCCAAGTGTGAAAGAGACATTAACTCACTGATCCACACCACCAGGATATACAGCAGTGACATCGGAATGTCATTTGGACTGGAGAAGTGTAGTCGGATGATAACGAAGAGAGGGAAGGTAGTCAGAACTGAGGGGATCAAACTACCAGACGGCAACATTGCAGACATAGAGGACAGGTACAAGTACCTGGGGATCCCACATCTCTCACCATCGAGAGGCCCCTAGAAAAGCTGCAACCACCAAGTACGTGCAGAGGGTCAGGCAAGTCCTGAGGAGTCAGCTGAATGGTAAGAACAACATCTGCTCTATCAACACCTACGCACTGCCCATGATCAGGTACCCTGCTGGGATAAAAAGCTGGCCAAAGGGGGAGATAGAAGCCACTGACCTCAAGACTAGGAAGCTCCTGACCATGCATGGAGGGTTTCACCCCAAGTCCAGCACTCTGAGGCTGTGTGCTAAATTGAAGGCCGAAAACTGGTGAATGTCAGTATCACAGTCCAGGATGAGACAATGAACATCTACAAATACATCAGGAGGATGGCTCCAACCGATCACGTGCTAAGTGAATACCTCGGGCAGCAGAAACCCAAGAAAAAGGAGGAACCATCATGGAAGGACAGGGCCCTGCACAGTATGTACCACTAGCAGATAGAGGAGGTGGCTGACATCCAGAAATGCTACCAGTGGCTGGACAAAGCTAGACTGAAAGACAGCACAGAGGCACTAATCATTGCAGTACAGGAACAAGCCCAGAACACAAGATCCGCTAGCAGAGAGAGCATACATGGAATGCCATAACAAAGTGGCCGGAAACATCTCTGCCGAGCAGAACCTGGAAACCCCGAACTCAAAACGGGAGACGCCCCATAGGGTGGTCGAGAATGACTGACCGAAGATCCTGTGGAACTTATAAACTATATATATATAATCTTGCTAGTCTGAATTTCTTGTGATGGCATGGCGATGCACAATGAGCTTAGCAAAACACAGACAGCAGAGGCTCAAATATGTGCACTTTCTACACACAGAGAAATGCACGTATTCACACAAACACTGAAACCCCCATGCATATTTACAAAAGGGGACATGTTCATTGATCTAGAAGTGATTCTAAGTTAAAACAACTACAAACGACTAAAAAGCACAACCATGCTCTGACAGGTGTGTAAAAGCATGATGCTAATATCTGTGTCTATACCTTTGTCCATCTACATATTTCTGTGTGTGTGTGTTTGTGCGTGCGTGCGAGTGCAAGTGAGTGTGTGTCTAAGTCTACATGATTCTGTTATGTCCCTCCAGGTGAGCATTCTGCGTGTGTGCTCCAGTGTGGGTCTCAGTATGTGTGTATGCTCTCAGGCAGTACCAGTTCAGGTCACTGACTCTTGCTATTTAATGTTAAAGTTCTGGCTGTATTGTTGTCTGTGTGCATTTGTAGATTCCTGAAAGAAGAGACCCAAAATCAATTCAATTCTTGGTTCTTGTGCATCAATGGGTATGTTCTCTTCCAGCCAATGAATCTAGCATTGCATCATGCTATCCTTGTATGAATATTAACAGTGTTCACTTACTTTTGTATTCTAGGTGAAAGCCTGCTGCCACCACACTGATGTCACTTTGAAAGTGAAGAAGGAGCTGATTGGATGTTGAGTTGAGGAGGGCAGGAGCTGTTGTTCCTGAAAAAACACAAAAGAGACCCAGGAAATGATTAGAAAAAGCATTAAAGTTTGAGGAACATAATATTAGATATACAGGAAGGAATCCCTTTATACTTAATGGTGCTGCTTTTTCAGCAGGCCTTACACTACAGTCTTACAGTCTTATTTAAATCCCAGGACCAGCTGGAAAATTATGTGTAGAGAAGGTGAACAACCCCTCACCTTCCATGGATAGCTAGCATTTTAGTGTCCTTATGTGAAGCGGCCCTTATCTGCCCCAGTGAAGCTGCTCAGTGGTCAACACCAGATCACTGTGGTTATAGTGGGTAGCTCCCCGGTGTGCCTTTCTTAGAAGGGCGCAGTTAGTTGTGTGTGGGTGGGTGTGTGCGTTGCCCTATGGACAGCATGTTTTATGTGTGATAGCTGTGTGACAGGTATGTGCTTGGGGCAGGTCACAGGGGAAACTCTGCAGGGAAATCATAAAAGGTTAGATCATTCTTTATCCCTGCCTGTCTTCTTTCTATCCCTTTTTCATTTTCTTTTTCCTCCACCTTCAGTCTCATGGTGACACTCTTCTCACTGACTACTTAGAATTGGAAGAATTCTATGTCTTAAAAAGATTTATTCTTTATTTAAGATATATATCATATTTTTGGTATTACAACTCATCCATCACAGCTCTCCAGTGTATGCCATATGCGTGTGTATCTATAGTTTAAGACCTGCCATATCTAATTCATCATAGATCTTGTGTGTTTGTGTGTGTGTGTGTATCTATAGTTTAGGAGCTGTCATCTCTCATCCATCATAGGATATTGTTTGCATGTGTGTCTGTGCATAACTTAATGCATTTAGGTGCATGTGTGAGCATGCTGTCTTACCAGAAAATGACCCTAATTTGGGAGCTGTCATGTCTCCTCCATCGTAGATCTCCAGAGAGTCCCAGTTGTGCTCAGTAGCAAATGTCATTACTTGGATCTAAATAGCCAACAATGATAATAATTGAACACAACAGCCAACCGCTTCCTCCGTAATTAGTGTATATCCTTTGCATTTATATTTAAGTGTATATATACATATCTGTACCTGAATCCCAGCCCCTTCACTGACATGAATCCTCCACAGACAATTGAGATTGTTTGGGTAGGGTTCAGGATAGCCAGGAGATAGTATTGTCCCACGACGTTCAGTCAAATTACCACTGCAGGGAACTAGAATGAAGACATAAATTCCACAATTCTTAGCAAAACATTATAACTAAATGCCAACAGCTGGGGCAGGATATTGGAATATGTCTCTTCGTTCCAAAAAACAAACAATATAGTCTTCAAATTATAACAACAGCGAGCCAGAAAGGAAAAAAAGGAAAACAACACCTTTTATGGCATAAACTGAGGTGAAAGTTGAGGCTTTTTACAAAAAACACAACTCTCAACAGAAAGCTAGAGTTCAAATGGCCGCATTTAGTTTTAGAATTAAACTTCAATCATTACTCTCATTACCTAGTAGAAGATGATTCACAGAAAGGACTAATCACTCAAGGCCTTTTTTTCATCTGCGTTTTCATCAGTACTCTCTGGGGATTTTAAATGTCATCAGCAAAGTATCCCAGAATGCACTGCATGCCAGTGAGTATGACACTGATGTTGAGGAGCTTAGGCTTAATGCTGTTATTTGTTTCAGAGGACAGCTATTAAGTTGTTTTATTAATTTTTTATGTTTTTTTTTTCAGGTAGCCCTTCAGTTTTTCACTTATCTGGATTTTGCATTAATACTTAATAATACTCAACGCTGCTCAGAAAATTTCAGTGATCTAAGGTGTTGCTTGCTGGGTGATATCAAGTCTGGCTCTTAAAATGACAGTTGGCAATGTTTACAGTCATGCCACGGAAAACAGCCTTATGTCCCTTTGGTTATTTATTGTTATCTCTTTTGTTGTGTTTCAAATGTGATATCATTCTAACTGGAAGATGAAATTTGATCATTGATTTGAAAGAGATATTTTTTGCTGTCAGTCTGTCTGATGGTTAAAGTCAAAATAGTTTTTGGCCTTTGGGGTCCTTATATGCACAGATATCTAAAATTATAAAAACTGGGAAGTTTATTAATGCACAAGACGATCTTTAGCCTTACCTATACAAGCTGGTGTTGTTGTGTTCCACTGGGCGAGGGCACCTGGTACCGCCTGGCACCGAATCGCATTGGACCCCTTTAATAGATATCCTGGATTGCACTCAAACCGAACAACAGAGCCCACTGAGAACTCTGAACCAATCCGTCTGCCATAGCGAGGTTCAGGTACTGAACTGCACTGGCTGTCGCTGGTCCGAGGCACAGCTACAATAATGACAGTAATTCAATCATTCAAGAAGTGGAAAGAGAGGAAATAAACATATGAGCAGAGAGACTTTGAAGTTGATCTTGAATTGAACATATGTTGTTGTGTTTAAGTGAACGCATGTGGCAGAAAGAGAGACACAGTCAAACACAGTGAGAATTACCTTGGTAGACAAAGTGAAAGCCTCTAGCTGACTGGCCACTCTTAGCATTGAACCGGAGCATGATCTGATTGGAAGTTGCCAACGGCAGCGTCTCTCCTGAGAAAAAAATAAAATAAAATAAAATTAGAGATACACACACACACACACACACACACACACACACACAAGCACACAGTGATTTCAAACTTTTTTTGTACAAGCTTTGAAAACAGAAGACAACAGCAACAACATAATGATCCTTTTAAACCTACATGTGTCACAGACTATCAGTTACACAAACATTCACTGTGCATTTATGTATATGTTAAGTGCCTATATATTTAAGAGTACCGGCTTCCATTCATAACTCAGCAATAAGGAGGGTAAAACGTGTGCCTCACAAGAATTAAAATGCAAAACAAAGACCCACACACACACACGCACACATGCACACACACACACCATCTCAGCAGGCATACACAAACAGAGATTTATATGCACACACATACGCAGGCAAATGAAGTAACAGTGATAAATGGGTAAAACATGGCCTGGTGTGGCTGACATTTAGAACCATCATTAGCAGCATGGGGATCAGGACGTGTGTGTGTGTGTATGTGTAAGTCTGGTATGCGTGTATATGAGTTAATATGTTTGTGAGTCAGGATAATCAGTCAGTTAGGTGGAACAATGTGCTACAAAGCTGTTTGCCACCTTTGTGTGTGTGTGTGCGCACATGTGAATGCGTGCGTGAGTAATGGGTAATGATGCGGATAACATTATTTTGTAAAGCATGGTACATTTCATTCTTTTTGAGCCAAAAAAAAACCCTGAATGCAAAAAACCCCAAATGAACTTCAAGGTGTGAGTCATTCATTTTATATATACCATTACCAATTAAATTAGACGGGTTGTATTTATCAGCAAAAAGGCAGCTACATCCAGTCAACAAAAATAAGTCTCACTGATCTACCCAGGTACAAAAAGAGGACAGAAAAGCAAAAATGTAAGCTTGGTTGTCATTTTATCAAACTCTAAACCACAACAGTATTATAAAGAATTTTACTTGTGGTTGTAGTTATATTGTTTACTAAACAGAGTCATTTTCTTCCCTTATAATTCTACAAGCAAAAGAAAAGCGTGATAAAAAAAAGAATAAACACAAGAAAGAAAATATTCTGAAAGTTATGATTTTGACATAAAGGAACTAAACGTCACTTCTGAGGGGATTCCCCTGCAGCGTGCCTCCAGGCCATAACACACGAAATTCACACAAAAGTTAAAACTCTGAGGCGATGCCTTAGCATTTTACCAGCAACAATGTTAATCATTACATATTTTTTTATTTATTTAACAAATTATTATTAATATCCTTTCATCTAGATCAAATTAGTCATATCCTTCTATTTCCATTCATCTGCATTACTGTGTAAAGACTCAAAATGTTGGCAAGCTGGGGTGACTCAAAGTTGGAAGATAAGAAAACCCGTGGAGGATTGTGTTAAGGAGTATCAGTGCTACTGTATGTTGTATGGCCCCAGTGAGACGCTTTCCACTGCTGATTTCCTCTTGTAAAGATAACCCGTAATGGATTTTCACCAAATACATCACTGTCAAATAAATTGTGATAACGACCACTGGTGCTGTGTTCTACAGCCCCCCAGAGCTGCTTTCTTACAGAAGATTTCATTATTTTCCTCTTTCGAAAACAGCTCAACAGTACAAAAAAAAAAGAGGAAAATTGTAGGTGGGGCAGCTTTTCAAAAGTATAATATCATGCATAAGACCGTAAGTGAAATAAAACAATAAAACAACAGTTTCTTTGATGACAATATAATCAAACTGTATTCCTCCGGCTGTGTCTGGCACTAGAGTTGATCAACAGACTCACCTGAATGTGAACCAGCCAGGGAGCTGAGCAATCGAGCGTTGTCATTGGGTCCATCAAACAGTTCCACTGAGTCATTCATTGCTGTTTGGAAGACGGCAAACTGACCAAACACCACTGGACAAAAAAATAGATAAATAAAAATACATTTGGACAAATGATTAGTTAAAGGTTTGAACACGTCTTCTTTGCTTTGATTACAAGACTGACTGTAAGCAGCCTTATAATTATGCACTTACCGAACTGAGGCGACACTGTGATGTAATAGGAACAAGTCTGTTTTGTCGTGTAGTTTAAAGGATAGTTTGGAGACAAAACGACCCCTTCAGATCCACCATACTGTCCTCCGCATGGCGCTGTACAC
>VURO01021125.1:0-11769 GCA_015108175.1 Pelvicachromis taeniatus
GCTCACAAAAATTAAAGGAAGACGTCAAAGAAACACATTAGATACATCAATGAAGTTGGATATCTATACAAATAACAACAGGGCAATGTCTTAGGAACAAAAGGATGCCAAGTCTTTTAATGGAAATAAAAGTTTTCTGCCTACAGAGGGCTCAATTGTGTAGACACCCTAAAATCAGAGTGAAATGAAGATGTGGCAGGCTAGTCCATTTGTTCAAAAACTTAATTTCTGCTACTCAAAATGCTTTTCAGTATCTTGTGTGGCCCCCACGAGCTTGTATGCATGCTTGACATCGTCGGGGCATGCTCCTAATGAGACGACGGATGGTGTCTTGTGGCGTTTCCTCCCAGATCTGTATGAGGGCATCCCTGAGCTGTTGTACAGTCTGAGGAGCAACCTGGCGGCGCCTAATGGACCCAAACATAATGTCCCACAGATGTTCTGTTGGGTTTAAGTCAGGGGATCGTGAAGGCCATTCAACTGTTTCAGTTCCTTCATCCTCCAGGTACTGCCTGCATACTCTTGCCACATGAGGCCGGGCATTGTGGTGCATCAGGAGGAAACCAGGACCTTGTAACATTGTAACCAATGTCCCCTATTGGATGAAGTTAATCCTACGGTTTTTTTGGGGGTTTTTTTTCAGTGCAGACACATCAATGCATTCTGGAGCTTTTTGTTTACTTGCTTTGAAATTCCATCAATAATGGAAATGTCATTAATCAAAGTGCAGCAGAAATTAAAATGTCTGCTTTGATGAATGAAAGCTCAAACTAATGTCTGCAGACTTCTTTTCTCCAGCAGGACAGAAAATGAGAAATCTATTGGCACATAAGGAAAAGAAAGTGGAAGATTCTCATAACAATTAATCCAACAACGAGCCCGATGCTGAAGCAGATTTGATAGGTGGACAAAAAAAAGCGTTAAACGTGGCGCACCGAGGCGCAGTTAAAGGCGCTCGCTGTGATGATGGAGCCGATTTCACCTGCTGATGAAAGGAAGCGAGGAAGCTCGAGTGTTGATGTTTTCCACACGTCTGCTGAGAGGATGATTGCTGGTTATTTCTTAGACGAAAAGCTGTTTTCATTTATCGTTTTATTCCAGTTCTGCACATGTGTAATTAAGTTTGTGAATCGATGTTTCCCCCTCCCGCTCGACACGGCTAATTATGAATCAAAGACGCTGGAAGAGCTGCACACCTCCTGCCTGAAGTACATCTGCGCCAGTGAGAGTCGGCTTCGGTTATCGTTTGGCCTTCGGCTAAGTTTAAGATTTGAAGCATGAGAATGAGCCACCCTGTCACAGGCGGCACCGGGGCGGGCTTTAGACTAGACTGAACAAACAGGAAGTCAGTCGGATTGGTTCTCTAGGAGGTTCTTTTAAGAACTGGGAACATTGGACTTCCTGTTGGGTTTGGGGTCCCAAGAGATTGGAGATTTCCTGTTTCTCTTGGGATGTTACAGGCTAGCAGTTCCAGGACTACTTCATGGTAGATTCAATTCAACTTTATTTATATACCTCCGAATCACAACAACAGTTGCCTCAAGGCGCTTTGCATTATAAGGTAAAGACCCTACAATGACACAGACAGCCTGGTTCTACTGGAGGCTTCTTCCTGTTTAAAGAGAGTTTTTCCTTCCCACTGTCACCAAGTACTCTCAAATAGTGGGTCATGTGATTTGTGGGTTTCTCTGTATCGTTCTTCACCTTACAATTTAACTGCTGTTGTGGTTTAGTGTTGACTATACTTGGCGTTTAGCATGGCCCCACAGAAACACACAAAAGCTTCACTATTTCATGTCCCAAGCATTTGTTTACAAACAGGGAGAAGCTGATAGGAGCCGCTCGGGCTCAGGGAGCAGAGGCAGCGTTGTCATGTGATGCGAGCGTAACATTAATAAACACGAGCGAGGCGCTCTGTCGTCAGGCAGAATGATATTTGACGTTTATTCTTCAAGCACGTATTAAAACACAAACACACGCCAACTGAAGTCAAACTCTCCTCTAGCAGAGGACACACTGGACCATCCTACCAGGAAAAAGAGAGGACATGATTCCATCCCATAATTCCCAGCGACGTTCTCGCCAGCCGTCTGTTCATGGGAACAATCAACAGGCCTGAGAGGATAGCCCAGATCGTGTAAATGTTAATTATGAACACGCTCTGCGTTTCCTGCCGACGGGTTTGGATTGTTGTGTTAAACCCACAGCTGAACTCTGAGCGTCTCACAGCTGGAAGAACATCTGCTTCTGCTGTTTGACGTGAGCTCCTCAGATGATGTTTATTAATGTGTGTTTAAGGTTGTCGTGTCGCAGCCTTTAAGATCCTCGTGAAGTAGTGTTTACTCCAGGTCACAATCACATAGATTACACACTGCGGTGGTCATGTATGAACACCTGGAACCACATGTTTATTTGTTTCATTAGGATGTTGCTAAAATGTTGCTTCTTTAATGGCAACATGTGATGCTTCCTGTAATAATTAAAACTTGAATTAGATCATCTGTAAATCTTTAATTACTTTAATAGTATTTTACACACTGACCACTTTATTAGGAACACGTGTGTAATGTCTTCCCCGGCGCTCGTGTTAGTCAGACAGGTCGTCTGAAGCTCCCGCTCCATTCCTCCAGCCGCCATGTTTGTTCATCAAAACTGTGCACCTGTTCACTTCCTGTTCGTCTTTCAATTAGCCTTGTTTGGTAAAGCTGGTATAAACCAGTCTGAACTGGACTGAGATGACAACAAAGAGGGATAAAAATGAGCAGAAATACAAAAACAGCAGAAATGTACCCAGAATGACATTAATCAGATGCACGGGGACTCACTGGGACATGTTAGGGTATCACTGGGTTATCAGAGGCTGCCTGCATTTCATCGTTACACACACATCCTTCAGTTTAAGAGGTGAGCTTTATTATAAGAGCTCGGAAACGCTGGTTCAGCTCCTGTTTGAACCTTTGCCTCATTTTAAAGCTTTCGGTTTATATTTGGAAATGATCAGAATTGAGTTTCAAACAGGCTGAAAACGATGACCTGACCATGCTGCGCACACACACACACACACACAGCAGTGGACACTTTACATGGAACTGGGACACGTCAGCTCACAACACCAGAGAGAACAATGACACCAGCAGAGGCGCTGATATATAGATATAAAAGTTATAAAGGAGCAGAATCTGTCCATCGTCTGTTTCATACAAGTTCACAGATCCTTAGAGACGCGCCTCTTTTAAACGCTACGCTTCCACCGCCTGGACATGAGATCTCACAGTTTGACATCTGCTGCTGATTTAACCAATCAGAGGGCAGTAACCATCCTGACCGTCTGCTGGGCAGCAGGTGTGCAGGTGCAGATGTTGCTGCAGTTGCAGTGGTTGCTGCAGTTGCAGTTGCTACAGGAGGAATATCAGTATAGTGTCATTTTCTGACGTTGTGTCATGCATACAACGAAGGTCCCGCTGTAGCTGGAGTCCCATCAGCTTCTAATGGGGCCGTCCTTTGGAGGGTCTTTGCTCCACCCGTCTGTGGTGTGAGTCATTAAGGTCACACAGGTGGAGGTGTGAACGATGGTTAAGACTCTGTGGGCCGCAGGTGGCTGGTAGGTGGTGTTCAGTGATGGTCGTTTCTTCACTCGTCGCTCAAACGTCTCCTCTGAAACATGCCTGACCCCGAGACCCCCACACGACCCCCACACTGACATTTACCACAGACATCACTTAATGTTGTTAGTGCATGGGAAAGAAACCCTACAAAAACCAGCAGATATCTGCTTCTCAGTAGATGCTGCTGACACACACACACACACACACACACACACACACACACACACACACACACACACACACACACACACACACACACCTTAGTTGATCCGCACCAGATGGAAGCTGGAAATCAAGGTGACATTTCAGCTGACAGCGAAGAGGCGATGAGTGGCAGCGCCGTCGCCTCAGCGTGTGCGACACCAAAGGAGAAACCCCTCCAGTGTCGTCCACGCCGTGTTGTTTCTTCTACAAACATCAGCGGCGGCTGATGAAGGCTGTGCCGAGGACATGTGAGGCAGATGTTTGGACAGCTGTCTGCAGTGCACGGTGGTTCCCGGTAATTTAATGCACGCTTCTGGATGGATGCTTTCACAGTTGTTAATGAGCGGAACAGAAAGCCTCTGTCACATGTTAGCGTCATGGACATCACCGTCTTAGGTCTCTGGAACCACAAGTGACCATATGATTATGTCCTCTTTCAAAGACATGTGTCCCGTGTCCCCCGCAGCCCTGAGCTGGACGAGCTTTTACAGCAGTTTCTCAGATAAAGACATCAAAGAGCACTCTGATGTGTTTTAAACCTGATGGCAGTTATTTGCAGACCTGACTGCAGTCGGTCCGAGTCAGACGGGATTTTTGGAGACTGGTTGCCTCCTGCACACTGGACCGTGGTCTCCCAGAGGTTGTGGGTCCAACTCCTTCATCTCTGGACCATCAGCTTGTCTCCACAGTTACTTGCAGTCAGACTGATATATTAATCTTTTCACAGGGAGGCTGCTGTCCTGTGTTTGCTGCAGTGTGACCGAGCCACAGGGAGGTGACTCACTTCACGTCCACGAGTCCACATTTGATTTCCTTCAAGTCTCTGAGAAAACCTTAAATATTTTCAGGATGTTTTTCTGCATCTCCTCTCCTGGTGCTGATGTTTTCACATTCTCATCATCGCTTTCACTTTTTCCTTTTACATTTCAATGACGTGCCGCGCACACACACACGCCCGCGCACACACACACCCCGTCAGTCCCCATTGCAGTAAGAGTACAGGTGCAGTTTGTCATCCCAATTCCCAAATCTGTAACACACTTTTTGTCCCTCTTGTGTCAGTTACAGCTAAGGCCCATCACACACACTTACATACTCCCAGTGGAAAACACACACACACACACACACACACACACACACACACACACACACACACACACACACACACACACTCTAACACTTCTTTGTGCTCAGCAGAGTTTACAGTCGTGTTTCAGGAGGCAAAATGAGAAATAAAGACATGAATACAGTTCATGTATTTGCCACCAAAGGTATTACATGTAAATAATGATTATTTATAATATTATACAAACTTACATTATATAAATAAATAATAATTAATTGTAATAATATACAATTAGATATAAAATGTGTATATGATTTTATTTCCTTTTGTAATTACTCCACTTTTCAAATATGTACATTTTTTTATTTTATTTGGTTTATATTTCATAAATATCGCTTGGATAGCTGGAGGACCCTAGAGCAGGTAAAGATGATTACTGTGGAAGGAGCAGGAAGCCGGAGAATCCGCCTTCCTGCGGAAAGGTGAGGAGGACGGGGAGTAGGACCAGAGGAGGCCTGAGAGGGAGCAAGCAGGTGAGGAAAGGAGACAGGGGAGGTCCAGGGAGCGTGGAGCTGAGGAGTGAAGCCAGGATGGAGTGAAGCAAAGCACAACCTGACACAGTGCTCAGATAACGACGCGGGGACGATGAGCAGGCGAGCCGGCAGAGGAAACCGCTGAACCCCCCCACTCACTACAAACCCCCCCACCCACTCACCTCAGAGACAGGAAGCAACATGGAGGAAAAACGGAGGTGGAAGGTCAGCGCAGGAGCACGGAGGATCGTAAAAGCAGCAAAGTTGACCCACTTTTAATGTCAGCCAGAACTAAACACGTGGAGAAATCATCACGAAGGCAAAGACGTAACAAAGTGAGGTCACTCTCTCCTCTGACCTCTGAGTCACGTCTTTCTTGCTCCTCCCAGAAGGATCTGTGCTGCACACCCGATCGTCTCCTACCATCTCCGGCTAGATGGCGGGCTCCTCCACATGGCCGTGTTTTCATGCTCGATGCCTGACAGACTGTCCAGTGTGTCTCCTGAGACAAGTTCATCAGTCTTTTGTCCAAACGTGACAGGATTGGTCCAAATTGAACCAAACTCCCACACAGTGACCCCCTGATGGCTCAAAGGTCACATTGGAGCTCCGCTTTAAAGCATTTAACGTCCAGTTTTTGGTAAAGCTGAAGAAATCATCACCTTCCTGTGCTTCTGTGTTGTTGATGCTCAGATCAGCTACTCTGAGCCTTCAGCGCTCCGCATTATTTCCCCTTCACGCGGACATGCGGCGGCTCAAACTGGGCCCTCACATTTCGCCGTGTTTCAGTCGTTATCGATCAGCTTTCGTCTCCTCGTCTCCGGAGCGTTTGTCTTCCTGTACGCTCTGATCTGTTCGCCGTCAACATGATCACGGCTGTTTCACGCTGCTGGCAGGAAGCAGGTCACAGCTCAGCGGAGTCGACTTTATGGAGCAAACAGCAGAAGGAAATCCTGCTGTCTGTAAATGTATTTTAATGAGATGCTGTCTGTGCGTTTGCGTGCAGGCGCTGACTGACTGCGCCGTGCTCTGACCTTGTAAACAGCAGGAAGACCGACACTTTGTGTCTGAGCGGGGAAACGATGGTTTGGCGGGTTTCAGCACCACAGAGACGCGGACAGTTTGACGTCCTGAACCTCTGTATGTAGATCCACCGCTGGCTCCAACAGCTGGTCGGACTGTCTATCAAAAACAGCCAAACTGGGCGGGGCCACAGCGGGGTCGAAACTCCATTCGTTCCCTTATTATGAAGCAGCTGCTGGAAACTCTGAGGGGAACATCTGCAGAGAGAGTCCACCCATCCCCAGGACATCACCTGCAGTGACCTGTGAGGCTGAGCAGGTACGATTTGGACTTCCTTTTAACCGTGAACACTGTGAACGAAGCTGAAGGCGCCAGTAACACCCACAGCACGCCAGCAGACAGCCCCGGGGGTAAAAGACAAAACCACCAGCTGCTTTTTCTCCTTGCATTCATATTTGTTTCTGCTGAACTCCTGGTGCACCGAGCAGGAGACGGATGGAGCGAGGACTTCTGGGAAATGCTGTTTTTTGCCATCACTCCTGCGAGATAAAAAGATGAATGTCCTCCCATCAGCTCGTCGCCTAAAACAGCCAATGCTGCGTTTCTAAATCCTGAGCGTCGTCAGCCGACGAATCGTTCTCTTAGACTTATCTGAGCTCGTTACGACGGTCCGAAGCTGGCGCTGACATCAGCATCGTCACCACAGTGTGTGTGTGTGTGTGTGTGTCCTGCAGAGTCGAGGTGAATAAATGTGTTTTTAATGAATTCACTTTAACTGTTACTGCACATCATGAGGCGAGTAAAGCTGCAGATAGCGCTCCACACCGAGGATCATTTATTAATGAATAGCAGGGAGTTTAATGAAATGTGCTCAGCGCTGATTGCTGCTTGTTACAAACAAATGTTGCTGAGTCATTCCTGGTTTTACCTGCATGAGTGAAAACAGCGGAGGGACGCCTCAGCTCTCCTCCAGCCGGCTGAGCCGAGCGAGGCCTTGAAAGTTAGTGAAAGTTAAAGCAAATATCAGAACTCACGAAGCAGCGCGGTCTCGGCTGTCTGCTGTGTGAAAGCTCTCAGGGCCAGTTTCATCATCACGTTGCTCTTTTCCAGACGAGTTTGAAGCAGATGTCTCAGGTCAGGCTCCTGAACGCTCAGGTGCCCGCTTCCTCGTGGGCACCTGAGCCCACGCTGGTGCCTGAGCCCACGCTGGTGCGAAAACGCTGGTTTTCTTTCGGGCAGAAAACCAGCGTTTTCTGCCCGATCTGTTTTTGTCACTGCTAGGAAGGCGACTTCCTGCCCCGACCGGAGGATTCTCAGACTCTTCTTCGTGAGTGAGGAGATCAGCAGAGGGACTGATGCAGTATCTTCAGCGATGTGGACGCTGAACCTGCTGTTGATGAAGACGGAGATAACCCTGGAAGTCAGGCTTCACAACAGGAGGCCCCAGGGCAGGTTTGGGAACCCCTCGGTAACCCCCCCCCCCACCAGTAGAGCAGACTGTCTCTGCTCCCCTTCTCATTTGACGGGTTTTAGTGAGTCATTAATGAGGTGGTTAATTAGTGAGGGCGACAGCAGGGTGAATCTCCTCTCGCTGAGATGTTTTTACTGCTCTGAAGTGAAGAAGCCATTAAATGTGCAGCAGGTAACTTTACCGTCATTTATCTGAAGGAAGCGGACGAGTCCTCTGCTTTATCTAATCTAAAGTGGGCTGACTGTAGTGGGGAGGAGCTCTGAGCTGGGAGTTCTCGTCAGGTGAGAATGGTTTCATGTGGGCGGAGCTCAGCGCACAAACACGTGTGTCGGCTGTCACACCAAGCTCAGGAATGACGACTGCAGTGACGTCATAATTAAACGTAGAGCTCAACTTATATTTAGTCTTTTTTTGTTATAAATCAGAGAAAATGATTTGAAGTTCTTTTTTCATAATCCTCACCATCAGCGTGCCTGTGACTGATAAAAACAGGTTTTATTCTTCTTGCTCTGTGTGTCACCACCTCATCTTCATCATCATCCTCACAGCTGCCCCTCGGCCTGGCCTTCAGCACAGACACATCGGTCCTGCTGCGCTCACGGTGTCTGTGGACAAATGGAAACAGTTTTTGGTTATCAGACCGTCGAGATTCTGAAAACCAGCCAAGAATGAGGAGGGGCCGAAGGCTGGCAGCGAAAGATGAAGGATGCACACCGAGGTCAGGATGAAGAGTCGGCAGGCAGGATGCTGAATTACAGCTTAGAGGTGATGATGAGGAGGCTCAAGATGAATTTTCCTCTGAGATGTCAGGTTTGAATGTGAGGTCAGAAAACTGGGCACAGGTTAATGTTTAATATGATTGGTTGAAACTTGTCTCCGCCCACATAAAGCCTCATGAAGCTGTATCCTCGGAGGAAGAGCGGCGAGCTGAGCAGAGCTTCCTGCTGGGCGTCCATCAAGGTTTGTGGTTACTTTTGGTGGACGAAAAAGTCGAGTCTGCAGATTTCAAACTGGGAGGAATTAATCACTACAGCTACCTGTTCTCACACACACACACATACACACAAAGCATCAGCTCTGCCTCCCATTCTACTTTGAAATACTCTAGGAACAACAAGTAAGCCAGCAGTGTGAGAGCCAAGTGCTCTAATGGGGTGATATGATACTACAAGGTCATTAAGATAAGATGGGGCCTGATTGTGTAAGACCTTGTATGTGAGGAGCAGGATTTTGAATTAAATTCTGGATTTAACAGGGAGCCAATGAAGGGAAGCCAATATAGGAGAAACCTGCTCTCTCTTTCCAGTCCCTGTCAGGACTCTGGCTGCAGCATTTTGGAGTAACTGAAGGCTTTTCAGAGAGTTTTTAGGACATTCTGATCATATTGAATTACAGTAGTATAGCCAAGAAGTAATAAATGCATGAATTAGTTTTTCAGCGTCACTCTGAGACAGGATATTTCCTTTGATTCAAGCAAGAAAAGCTGTTTGACAGGCAACCTCCTCTTAGTTCTGCATTTATAGAAAAGGACTGAAAGACAAAAGTGTTGTCGTTGTTTACACGTTCAAGTAAATTATTACAGACCAGCAGGAGGACCAGGATCTGTCATTTTTACACTTTCATTACACCTGTTATCCAAATAATGGAGGATAGGACACCCTCTGTTAAGCATTAACATTAGGAAGGTTGTATTTTTCCCTGTTCATGAGTTGAGCAAGCTGAAATGATTGAATCTCCTGTTTTCTTTCTGCACGGTAAGTCTTATGGGAGTTTTTGAAAAGTTTGTCTTTCTTGGCAAATGCTTGTGATCTGAGCAGCAGCAGCTGGAACAGATGCAGGACTGTAAAAGCACGCAAACAAAATGAATTTACCCAGCGCGCCCAGAAATATGCAGTCTAGGAGTGAGAAGTGACGCGCTTTCTTCTCCAACAGCTCATGGGTCGAATGGGGACCGAGGCTGAGTGTGGACTGGCTGCTTTGTATCTCGCTGCCGAGGCCACTTTCTGCACCGGGATTGACCTGCTGCTCAGCGGGGGAGCCGAACTGAACTACGGCTTCAAGAGTCAGATCCAGTCCTCACGATCCTGAGTGTCCTCGTGGCTGTGGACCAGCCCAGTTTACACATTTGTTTTAAGGAGATATGCGCAAGTGTGCTGGATACAAGACTAAAATAAATACTAAATCGTTTTTGATATAAAGAAAACAATTACATTAATTAATTTCAACTAGTTTGTTGCTTGAAGTTGAGAATTTAAAGCTCAGAATTTTGGCATCCTAACTTTGTAACTGGACCTGCACCACTCCCCTATGATTAGCCAATCAGCACTAACCTCTCTGACCTATAATAACCTGCTTTGGCCTTCCCCAATCAGAGGTTTGGTTTTTGTTTTTTCCTTGCCTCGTGCCTCCAAGGACTTCCTGAATGAGACTGCTGGTTAATAAAACCGGTCTCTACGACTGCAGAGCGACTCATTACATTGATTTGGTTTTGTTTGTTTTTTAACATTAACATCGTTGTGTCGTTTTTCTGAGACGTGTAATGTTTTTTTGAATGATTAAACTGGTAGAAAAGTTGAAAAGAAGATCCTGATATTTCAAAGTGGGCACACGCTGCTCGTGTCCTGACGTTTCTGGGTTCACTGAGAGCAAGGTTTCGTATTTCAAAGCGGAACTCAAGCTGACTTTGAGCGTTTGTTTCCACACGGACTAATCAAGTTGTTTATCATCGCTGGCGTAGCGGAGATGGCAACCCTCCGAACGGTGAGTCCATTGAGTGTCCGTCTGCTGTTCATTACCAGCTCGGTGTGATGTTGTGGGTAAATGTTTGACCTGAATGGGCGAAGGGCGAAACCGTAATCATTAAAGACGATAAGAGGCCCGGGAAACGTGCTGGTTCACCGCTACTGGAGAATTCCGCGCGAGCTCGGAGTGTGGCAAAAAATGTACAGCGTCGAAAAGACCAAACTTAATGCAGAAATGTGGAGATTTGATGTCTTTTGCTTATGGTCCAAATAAAAACACGTCAAAAAAACACTAAGAAGATTCAGTTGTTAATCTGTGGTTAACAAATCCGGCTCACTTAGAGACCGAACAATTGTATGTTTTTTCAGGATAATTTTTTTTTAAGGACGTTATTCATCTTAGGAACTTTAAAGTTTTCATGCGGGGCATCACGCGTTGATTATTAAAGGGCTTTTAGCTGATGCACATTTACAGAAAATGCGTCTGTGTGCATTACTACCATGTCATTACTCCTGTGTTCTGCATTTAGAATGAAGTGAATAAGTTACTTTGCTGCTGTATCAAATGTAAGCAACTAAATGTTGCTTTGGGAAATAGGGGTGTATGTCAGTCATCAGGTTTGCATAGCCATGTGGTAAAAAAAATAAAATAAAAAATCAGCTTGGGAGGGAAAAATATAACCAGGCACTCATTGTGCAATAAAGACAAATCTTGCATCATCTTTCCACCAAAATGCTTCCCTGGGCTCCATTGTGCAGAAACTATGGACACGACGTGATAATTATAGTGTCTGTCTATAATGTCAGTGGTTTAGATCTTTGACCTTCAAACATGCCACAACTGGCCTGTCAGGTGAGCTGTCCTGTGGGCCTTCATCATCGGCAGCTGTCGTCTTCCAAATTTTGGAATTGGATTTTAAACTCCCTTAAATATTGTTTCAATTGCATTCATACAGTTGAAAGGCCATTAGTTTGGAAAAGTCACAACCATTTGGAAGCACAACCTGGATGTTTTAGCCCCCGATGCATTCTGCTTTTCTTTATATATATATATATATATATATATATATATATATATATATATATATATATATATTTTTTTATATTTTTATTTTTTTTTTATCTC
>VURO01021125.1:11789-28270 GCA_015108175.1 Pelvicachromis taeniatus
TCTCAGTATTTCAGCTCCTTTAATTTTTAATCTACTGTTTAACATTGTTTTTATTGCTAGAATGAATCTAGTTGTGTATCTTCATTATTTGCCCAATATTTAGCTGAATATTTAATAATTTATTTCAACACACCTTTTTACTTCGGGTGCAATAATTTACTAACTCGTTGAACTTTTTCTTGGTCATGTTTTAGCAATCAAATTGTAATTTCTGTCAGGCAAATTATTTCCATTTCGTCCATGGAAAGCTGTAGATGCACTCCCAAGGTTCACTTACTCAGGGCTCCAAATTGCTGCTTCATACCACAGAGGGGCATTTGTGTGACGACTACATATAAAAGACACCGTGCTGTTGGCAAAATTACTGCCAAGACCTACAAAGCCAGTTAAGGAGTGTCACTAATAATTTACGTACCTGACCTAATGATACGTTTTTATGGAATAAGCCTGTGTGGTTGGCTGTTACTGTGCTCTTATTTTAAAGACCTTTGCTGCCCACATAATATTATCATTCTGCAGAGAGCACTCTACACGTATTTGTCTGGTTCTATTTATAGTGCAGCTCTTAGTACTGCCTCCTCCTGGAATGTGCAGACAATATGATTGGTGCTTAGTCACCCCCCCACCCCGGGAAAATAAAAAAAAAAACCCAACAGTGTTGTACACTGTTTTCCTGTGTCTTCCAACAAGTGGCTCGATGATTGTCACCCGGAGATCTGAGCGTACTGTTGTCTGGTAACATTTTGACACTTTTTGACTTTAAAGACAGCTTTTGTATTTAAAGACAGCTGCCACATCATCATGCTTTGCTTGCAGGCACTCCATGGAAGACTTCTTCAGACCTTCCCCTTTTCCTTTGGCTCACTGCGGTTCGCCAGCTCCTTTAAGGTAACGAGGAAAACGTTAGCATTTTCTTTTCTCGCCAGGTGAGACCTGTGTCATTAGCTCAAAGCGTGAATTACAGCCTGGCGAGCCTGTGAATGGCTGGTTTGGGTTTGGAGAACATGAAATGATGATAACAGAAAGAAGGAAGTAACTTTCATTAGAGGGATTTGTCTCTTTAGCTTGGACAATTTGCCTTTTATTTACAGTTTCTTTCCTTTTCTGTGTCCCCCTCACGCTGTGCTTGTTGTATTTATTTAATTCAGTTTAATTTAACCTGATTAATTGTGTCCAAATGATCTGTTAAGTCTTGCCTGACTCTGTATAACACACCACCAATTGTGCTTTTGAGCATGCTCTGTCAATAACAGCAATTTAAAAAAAAACAAAAAACAATCACTGTTTTCGTCGCCTGCTCTGCTCTTGTCCTTCTACTTCCTTCTTTTTTTCTCCACCCTTCTCCGGCTCGCTCGTTCGTCTCCATCTCAGGCAGCAGATGTCACCATCGAACGCAGCACAGAATGCAAGCCGAAGCCCGAGCCCTCCACGCTGCTCTTCGGCAAACAGTTCTCTGATCACATGTTGACCATCAACTGGTCAGAGAAGGGCGGCTGGGAATCTCCTCAGATCAAACCTTTCCAGAATCTGTCGCTGCATCCAGCTAGCTCTGCCCTCCACTACTCCATAGAGGTAAAAAGCACTGTGTCAATGTCAAGTACACACAGACATGCAAGGTATTTTCACTGGGTGCAGCACCTTCTGTTGTAGTGTAACATATAAGTGAGCCAGTGACACATATTGGCCAGTGAAATAGTTACATATTATCCCCAGATTTGGCCTTAAAGTCGCCATAGCCATTGAGTAAAAGGAAAACACTGCCACATATATCTGTATATAAAGTAAATAACAAAAGTTATTTGTTTCTACTTCCTGCAGCTGTTTGAAGGCATGAAGGCGTACCGTGGCGTCGACAACCACATCCGTCTGTTCAGACCCATGCTGAACATGGAGAGGATGCATCGCAGTGCAGACAGGAGCAGCCTCCCTGTGAGTTTGCACCTTAATATATCATAGACTGTATATAAAAGATGGAGACCATCAATTGATTTTCAGAAAAGTCTTTTTGGTGAGAGGGTGTACCTGAAGAGTTATCAGGCCTTTTAGCTGCACTGAAAGCTGAACGACATAAAATGTTACCTTTTAGCCGTCTCTGTGATAATACATAACTTCAGTCAGGAAGGTAGAATTTGCTACACAGATCAATAAACAAGTCATAAGCATGCTAACCCATGCTAAGCTGTAAAGGTGGGTATTTAAAATGTCTGGTTGTTTTCTTAGTTGTTCTATTTTTCAGTCTTGGAGGTTGCTCTTTGCAGTATACCGTATATCTGCTAGTAGTGGCCTGTCTCTTATTGACGCCCGTTTCTAATAAACGGCGGGTTTGAGAACATGTCACGACAAATAGACCCCGGATTTCCAATAGTAGCCGGTCTCCTTTAAGCGCTGGTCATTTTGCCCTTTTGTCTCCACTGATAATTTCGTTAAATCCTGAAATGTTCATCCGCTGTTGTTGCTTACATTTTGTGGCCTTAAATACGGTACCATACCGTATTTTACCGCCAAATGAACTCCATTTACCCATCAAGAGCTGGTCTCCAACAACCGCCGGTCTCTTTTAAACACCAGGCCGTCCGACTAATTTTTTGAATAAATGCCGGGGCTGCTATTGGAAGATATACGGTATTTCAGTATTTTGTTTGTCCTTCACACAGCATATCATGCTTCATCTTGTCTCAAGTGTCAGGTTTGCTCAAAGCAAAGCCACATTTCTTCCCAAGATAAAAGAAAAAATAGAAGATAAAAGATCAGGTTGTATGATGCGTTGCGGTAACTTCCCTGAGTTTTGAAGCCTTAGCTGTGTTCTTGCTCAACTCCCATAACCGGGCAAACTTGACGTGCATTGATCAACATTTTCTCTTCATTCCCAAAATGTCAGTTATACTTGAGGAAATGAAACTTTAGTAAGCAAGTTTGTTTTTTGTTTTTTTTATGCCCTCTAAAATCCGTCACTGACACGTGATGAATGAATTAACCTGGAGAATTATAACGTTCATTTGAAACACTCGTTTTATTTTTGTGTTTCTGGGCAAAATCTTTTCACCCCAAAGCATATTTCTCCAACGATCGCATATTCTTGTGTTACTGCAGCCAAAAAAAATAAGTACAGCTTATAATAAAGTAGAATACGACAATAAAATATAAGAAAATGCAGGCAAAAGTTACGCAAAAGAAGAATGAAGCTCGGTAAATAAGAATTTAATCAAATGCAGTCACATGCTTTGTAAAGTGTGTAATGCAATATAATAAAGGATCAGTGCATTTAATCTGATCTACATTTAAATTTGATCATTTAATGTCAGCATTAAAGAGGCTCAGTGTGAGAGAGCGCAGGGTGAAAATAAACTGAACGATGACATGAGAGAACAGGTCAGTCTATTAGACAGATAAGATATCTTACAAAGTGCACGAGGTAATGACCGCTATCAGTATCTGTCCTCGTGGCAGCCAATCGAATCCGTCTGCCGGAGGAAGTAAGTAGCTCAGAGCGCGTAAGGATGGATAAGAGTTTGTAAGCGATCTCTTCTCCACCACAGCCGGAGTCGATCGGACGATATTATATTAACCAGATCAATGATGAAAGGACTCCAGCTTACTGTTGAACGTCTTTTCCCCGTGCAGCTGTTTGATAAAGGGGAACTGCTGGAGTGCATCAGGAAGCTGGTGGAGATAGACCAGGAGTGGGTCCCCTACTCCCAGGATGCCAGCCTCTACATCAGACCCACTTACATAGGAACCGAGGTGAGCTTTAGTTTCACTGAAAGGTCCGTGCAGGTTCCACTTCAGCCAGGTTCATTCAATCAGGATGTGCTTGGACTCATTAACAGCCTCCTCTTGTCTTTTCTTACCTCACATCCAGCCGTCTCTTGGCGTGTCTCGTCCAGGAAAAGCTATGATCTTCGTCATCATCGGCCCAGTTGGGCCGTACTTTTCAACAGGGTCCTTCAACCCAGTGTCCCTGCTGGCAGACCCTGCCTTTGTGAGAGCCTGGAAAGGAGGTGTTGGTGCCTACAAGATGGGAGGGTAAGTTTTTACCTTCAACTTAAACGTAGTCTTGCTTTCTTGACTTGTGAGTTTTTCCAAGTCAGAATAAAAAGGCCCTTTTATGTTTTGGGCTCCTGAATGACGCCTGTATGAAGTGTGCAGTCGGTAAACAAAGTCCAAACTAATTTACTGACGATATGGAGCCCAAACAAGTGTGTTCCCACGAGAACAAGAAAGAAATTGCAGTAAATCCGTGTTTTGTTCTGCGTTTTTCAACTTTTTGTCCAGGATACACCAAAAAGCAAGCCGACGTTCTAAGACTGTGTTCATATCTGCAGGAAATAACCCCAATGTCGTCTGGAATGACATTTTACACGATTAAAACGCTGTAATAACTCTATCAATAAAAAAAAACAAACTCTAAGCTAGTTTACCAGCTTCACAGCACTGTGATGGTCAGCTGGAGTTTCTGCAGTGCTTCATCCAGCAGTGGATCTGGATGAAGCCCAGCTGTGCAGATTATTCACTTTCCTGGTGGAGACGAAAAAGTCAGCCCGAGTGTCAAAAAGGAAAGAGCGTGTGTGATATTTTAGGCTGTGTATTTACATTAAAAGCAGCCTTAAAACATTCAGCACTAACTGTACGATGGCTTCGGCTGGTGCATTAACGATTGAAAATATCTGCAGTTGGGTCAAAATAATCACGAGACTGAGGAGACGAATTGGCGTTCCTGTAATCGCCCCTGATTGTATCCAGCCTGTAACCACGGCCCCGCTTCCACATGACTCTGCTGTCCCACGCCAGCACCTGCTCGGCGCTGGGGTGATTACGTAACACCGCTGAACACCCACTCGATTCGCTAAGCCAACAAATCTGCTCTCCTCCCATCAAAGCGGAGTAAACACTTCAGCTGTCGGGCCTGATTTAGCAGCAGTAGTCACGGGACGCCGGTGGAGCGGAGAGTAATTTGGTGGGCTTCACTCCTTCTGCTAAGGAGATTATTTTATTGGTCGTCTGTTTGATAGTAGGGTTACTTACAAGTCACATTTTGCCACATCTTGCACTTATATCTTCATATATTCACATCAAACTGAAATAAGAAACACTGTTAGATAAATCCTCTCAGGGCTCTGAAGAAAATATCAGAAACTAATGCAGATCCAGGTGTCCTTGTAGAGCCCAGGTTCATGCATGGTGTGAAGGGCATTTTCAGGCTGGCTGGAGGTTTCCAGTCGATGTAGATTAAGAGTCCAGTTACTGCTGAGGTCAGTGTTATTTTTACTAAATACTTTGTTCAGTCAGAGCGTTGCAGTCTTGTTTAGCTGATTGTTTAAATGTTATTGTGCATTCACTGGTACAGAAAGTAGAGCCCGGTTTATGCTGACATTTTAGATGTGATCACTAAAGCCGGCGCATCAGTCGAGTGTACTGTTTATACTAGACGAGCAGAAAACTGTCTGTTTTAATCATTTGAGGCTTTTATTCAGGATCAAATCCTTTTGTGAACGTCTCATTCGTGCCTTCATCCCAACGTGTCAGCGCTGCTGCTTGAAGGCGTTTCACGTCTCGTTCGAGACGTTTCCTCAGTTCTGAGACAAAAGGTGAAGAATTCCAGGTATTTAGGCCTTAGAGGGAGTTTTCCCTTAAAAGGGTTGTTGACCCACTATTGACTATTTGCACTTGCCACATGAGGTGTCGAAAAAGGTGTGGGTCATTATCAGCAGAGGTTTCAGGTGAAACCATTGTGAGGCCTTGCCTCACCCTATCATGTGACCCATTGAGATAAAGATAAGGCGACTGAGACGGGATCTTAAAAGTGGATTATCGGCAGACAGTTGGTGTCGTAAGCCACCGCCTCTGTTCAAACGTGGTCGTCCACAGTGGACGTAGATGGCTTCTTTCACTCTTCTTTCAAACCATCTGTGTTCTTGGTCCAAAATGTGAACGTTGGCATCCTCGAAAGAGTGACCTTTGACCTTTTAGATGCAGATATACAGACAGTCTTGTCCCGTCGAGGTGGCTCCTCTATGTTGCGCCTTCTGTGCGTTTGGTTTCTCCAGCGTAGAGGTCTGAGGACTCCTCGCTCCTACACCGCATACACGATCTCGCTTAGCTTGTGTTTTCTCAGAACTGATGGACAAAAACATTCGATGCACAGAAATCCAACTGTGCTACGCTGGTCTGCATTTGTGCATTCCTAACATGAAAGCAGAATATCACAGAGGGTCTGCACGTCAGGGTCTTTGTGTCCTTCACTCGAAGCTAAAGCAGCGGAAACTTGGTGACGCCCGGAACGAGCTGGCAGATTTCTGCAGCCAAGCACAACTCGAGGCTGGATTCTTAACACCATTGTTCATTGTTTAATGTCGTCAATCCAGAAATCCTTGTTGTTCTCTGTGTTTCTCGCGATGTTCCTTCTAACATGACATTAACGGGACGCTTCCTCGTCAGCACAAGCGCCTTTTCTTTGGGTGCTGGTTCGGTGCCAGTGCAGAACAACGGTTGCTCTGTCAGCATTCTTTGGACTGGAAACCTGACGTGTCACTGTGCCTTCCTCATTTCTCGAAATGAGGAAGTAAATATGAGCTTTGATTCCCACACAGGTCTTAAGAAAAGAATCAGATCCAACAGGCGATGGTGGTTTTCAGCCTCTTAGTCTTAAAATAGGAGCTGAACAAGAATGAAACTCACTTTTTAGCTTTCCTTTTCCTTTTAAAATCTATTTCAGTGCTAATAAATATCTTTTCTAATTAATCAAGGTGATTGTGTGGACAGCAAATAAGCCAGATACTCTATTACACATTACTCTTTGTGTCTGTACTATTGTGCACTCATGACTGATGTCTTGTTGACGTCAGCGGTTTTCGTTTGTTTACGTGTCGTTTCTTCCTTTTTACCTGTGTGCCTCCTGCCATGCAACACTCCTGCATGAGCCGTATGGTCCCACTGCCACACTGACTGGTCCAAGCCGCTCTGTTGATATGTAACATGTCAGGCTGTCTGTCTTATTTAACTTTGCTCTCCAGTAACTACGGCCCCACGATAGCGGTGCAGAACGAGGCAGTGAAGCGAGGCTGTCAGCAGGTTCTCTGGTTGTATGGAGAAAACGAGGAGATCACCGAGGTTGGCACCATGAACCTCTTTATCTACTGGACCAATGAGAGAGGAGGTTAGGTTCTTTTAGTTTGTATTTTTTTTCCAGTCATCTTTTTATTGTTCACACAGTTTAAAACGGCTCTTGTGAATTTTTCCTCTGTGCGTGCAGAGAGAGAGCTGGTGACCCCGCCGCTGGATGGCATTATTCTCCCAGGAGTGACCAGACAGTCACTGCTGGACTTGGGAAGATCCTGGGTAAGAGCGTCAGAGAGGAGAGCAAACGCGCGCCGTCAGGTCAACAAGACAGCGACACAGTTACAGTTATATGAGACGAACAGAGAGTCGGGCTCGTCTTTCTAAATGTGTGGACACAAAATTGTCTTTGTAGCAGTTCCCAGAAACGTCTGCGCACAGTTCCACCGCTCTGACGTACAAGTGTCAGTGCTGCCTGAGCCCCGCCCACACTCAAAGTCCAGCACAGAAGCAGCTTAAGCAGAAATGGAACAAAATGAGTCTCATATTTAGTCTGAGTCTTAATTATTTAGTAGCATCCCAGTGCTTGCTAGCATTTCCCAGCATGATGATCGGTGTGTCGTTTTTTGCAGATGAGCGATTGCTAGCTTCAGAAATTGTCTTGCACACATTATGTTGGTTGGTGGGGCTTCTCCGGGTTTGAATTTAATGGGACATTTCAGCTTGTACCTTTGATTGAGTGCAGCAATTTAAAAAAAAATCACTGCCTGACTTTGGTGTTTTCTTTGTGTGTTTGTGTCAGGGAGAGTTTAAAGTCACAGAGCGCACTATGGACATGAAGGAGCTGCTTGGAGCTCTGGATGCCGGGCGAGTCCTGGAGGTGTTCGGCGCGGGGACGGCCTGCGTCGTGTGCCCCGTCGGCAGCCTCCTCTACAAAGGAAAGGTGGGAGTTCACCTCCTGGTTCTGATGCTGCTTGTTTTTCATGAGTAATGGTGGTGTTACTGGATTTCCTGTGACCCGTTATCAAACATGAATATTTATCGATTCTGCTTTGCTGAGTCTTGGAGCAACATTTGTGAACAAATAATCAAGTATAAAGTGCTCATTTTTAAATATTCATTATCAGAACATGTTTTCGAGTGTGAGGAAACCATGGATACCACTAGTAACATCAATATTTCCCTGTTTTCTCTCAGACGTACCAGATCCCCACCATGCAGAACGGTCCAGATCTGGCCAAAAGGTTCTACAAAGAGCTTACTGATATTCAGGTAAGAGCGTCGCAGCATTTGTATCCCAAATCTAAATATAAGGCACTTCCAGCATCTTCAAAGAGGGTCGAGGGAACTTGCACGCTGCTGCTCCCAAGTGGCAGCAGGAGGGAACTGACAAATAAAGATCAGGGTCCAGATTCATAAAGTGTATCCACACAAAAACAGATGTGTGTATTATTTTTATTAGACTTAATCTGCACACGGTTCTGCATCAGCAAGACATGCGCACAGATTAAATTTAGTGCATGCAAACTGAACCAAAACTCCAAATGTGTGCGAGTGTTTCTGCACACTCTGACCCACACCAGTGAGCATAGCGTAGATAACTCTCCTTTTAGATGTAGAAGCACCACTGTTTACAAAAGTCTTCAGGTTCTGTTTAATATTTAACCAGAACCCGAGCCTGTGAAGTCACCGAGATCACCGAGCAAGGACGATCAAATTCCCATAAACATCAGCTTCTTGCAGGCAGAGAAGTCGCCCCCTGCTGGCCATTAAAAAGAACTCTGGCTTAAAGCAGTTGTGCACTGGCTACACTCGTTAGGCCTCACGTCTGGGCTCATCGTGCGCCACGTTTTCTCTCCTTATTTAGTTTATATGAGGGAAAAGCCACGAGACGTGCCTGTGCCTGTTTTCAAAGCACATCCGACCCTGATGTCCACCAGTCCAACAATTTAAAATCTAACAACTTTTAATTTATGACTTGTTTTATGACAATCTGCTATTGAAATAACAGCACTTGTTGCAGGCCTAGCTTATACTGTCACTTTCTATATGTGAATTATATCTTTTTTTATGTGTTTTATTTCACGCACACATTTCCTTCATGTGGATTGATTTTTTTTTTATTTATTTATTTTCCCCCCGTCTTCTGCTTCCTTGTGTTTCCTGCAGTACGGACGCACACCAAGTGAATGGGCTCCACTGGTTGTTTAAACAGCCACTTTGCACACGCCGGTTGTATCAACATTTAATCCCCTAATCTCAGTTTGGTATGACCAGCAGCGACTCGTCCCCTCCCACCGCACTCCCTTCGTCCAATGAATGCACTCCTGCTTCGTCCGCCCGGGGACACGGGCGCCTCGCTCCTCTTGTCTTTTTGGACGCCTTTCACGGATGTTACCGTCTCAGAAGAGACAGTAGTGGTGGTTTGAATGTTACGGCCCACTTTGGAAGCAATACTAAGGGCAACGTTTGCCCATATCAAGCCCGAATAAAATTTTTATTGTTGGAGGAAGAAAAAAAAAAAAAAAGATTTTAAATTTTAACGTAATTCACGGCGTTAACACTTCACTCAGATGCTCGTAGGTTGGTTTTAATCAGCCCTGCATTAACAAACGGGCACAAAGTCTGACTTGTTTCAGGTGTCGTAGGCGTGATAGTCGCTAACTACAGGTATGTATTTGGTGTTTAAGACTTTGCTAGTTACTGTTACTCATCAACAAATGCATTAAGGCGAATGTCACAACAGCGAAGCTGATATTAGCTCGTGGTATTTAACCGAAAACCTTTAACTGTTACATGTGAGTAGCCCAAAGTGGAATAGCCAACCTTGTGAGGATGTGTTATTTCTTATTGTCGTGTACTTGGCGAACTGATCTGTCATTTTTCATGGGGCCACGTCGCTTGGACACCAGAGTTTGCACTGACCTTGGCTGTAACATCAGTGTGTGACTCGGCTTTTTAGACAATAATCACGAGCGGGTTTTAATGTTTGTTGGTTTTATTTGTAAAGACTTCGACAGCACAAACAAAAAAAAAGATGTGAGCAAACATCGGCACGCACAAACGGAAGGCCGACACGCTGCAGGTGAGAGGGACTGTTAGATGCTGCACTCCTGAAACAGACTACAGTAGCAAATGGACTGTGTTGTTATTTTAGAGGGTTTTAAAGGATCGTTCTTTCCTCCTCGTTGTGATGTGGAATTCGGCCGACTGTCTTCCAGAGTACTTGACGGTGTCACCGTGTGTTTAGCTGTGACTTTCTCTTTGAATGTGCTTTATTTGTACGTGCTGTAACTCTCCTCTGTCCAAGTGCCTGATCTCAGTCTGTCAGCTCCTCTTCATCATCTGTCCATCTAAAGCTGCTCATTTTACCTTTAGGGGATGTAGCTGGATATGTAAAGCAATATCTGTTTAGTTTTTTGTTTTTTTTAATGTGCGGTTAGTTTTATTTGGCTGTTTATGTTTTTACAATAAAGCCAGGTTGACTTCAGGGGGTCCTTTTGTTTTTTTTTTAAATGAAAATCGGGCTGAAACCACGACAGAGCCTCCGCTGTGTAGACGCTCACTGCTGGACGTCTGACCTGCTCTGTAAATACTGACAAAGATTTAAACCAAATATTTAAAATGTGGATTCTTCACTCCATCACATCTGTTGCCACGGTTTTTCAGGACAGTTCTTGTGTAATTTGGCACATGTCACAGCTGCTCATCCACAAGACCGTTTGTGTCGAGGCTTCAGTGAACAGTCGGTGGACCGGCTGAAGGTCCAGATCTCTCAGGCAAAGTTTCTTTTCTCCTTAAACTCATGACTTTCAGATACTGTTCATCTGCTCAAGTTTTTTCCTTCCCCCTCTTCTTTTGTTCTCCACTTTTTCAGTTTGCATTTTGGAACGACAGACTGCATGCTCACCATGTTTGCAGCTAAAAACTGGGAAATCCTTGTTGGTGCAAAAATCCTATTTTGTGCTTTTCAGAGTTATCTTTGTGGTTGATCTGAAAAAATGGGAATGAATTACTGTTTCTGTGCCAGGCTGATAGTAACAAAGTGCCTAAAGACACAGTGTGTTATGTAATGGTAAATGGCCTGCATTTGTATAGCGCTTTACATAGTCCCTAAGGACCCAAAGCGCTTTACACTACATTCAGTCATTCACACACAGGTGATGGCAAGCTACATTGTAGCCACAGCTGCCCTTGGCCGAAATAAATAAACATTCATTCATCCTTGAATTTGAGCAACAAAACCCCTGAAGTGTTGCTTAGCAACCGGCGCGTGCTCCACCAGCTGGACAACGTGTGGTTTGCTTGTTTGTTTGTTTTTCCCCCCTAAATTTAATCAGAGCCGCCCATAATAATAACTATAGTAATAGTTTATATATTGCCTGGTTTCATTTGTCAAACAAATACATAATACATAAATTTATGTATATGAAATTTTGCCAGTAACATTAGTAAATTAATCAGCTGGTGGCGCACACATGACCAATTAAATGATTCAAGCCAATAACACACTGTGTCTTTAGGCACTTTGTTACTGTAATTCATTCCCATTTTTTCAGATCAACCACAAAAGATGCCAAAGATAACTGTGAAAAGCACAAAATAGGATTTTTGCACCAACAAGGATTTCCCAGTTTTTAGCTGCAAACATGGTGAGCATGCAGTCTGTCGTTCCAAAATGCAAACTGAAAAAGTGGAGCACAAAAGAAGAGGGGGAAGGAAAAAAAACTTTGCAGAGGACCTGAGAGATCCGGACCTTCAGCCGGTCCACCTACAGTTCACTGAAGCCTCGACACAAACGGTCTTGTGGATGAGCAGCTGTGACATGTGCCAAATTACACAAGAACTGTCCTGAAAATCCGTGGCAACAGATGTGATGGAGTGAAGAATCCACATTTTAAATATTTGGTTTAAATCTTTGTCAGTATTTACAGAGCAGGTCAGACGTCCAGCAGTGAGCGTCTACAGCCGTCTGTGGGACACAGCGGAGGCTCTGTCGTGGTGTCAGCCCGATTTTGTCAAATGTGATGACGCCACGCTTTATCCATCATACAACACCATCTGGAAAGCATCAGTCACGGTGTGGAAGAACAAAGACGGTCACATCAGATGTCTTACAGTTTTGCACAATACCATAACAGACATTCACCATCCTCTTTATCAGATACACACGTTCAACTGCTCGTTAAGGCTGTTGCTGGTGCTGTAAGTGTGAGGGATCATATCGGTTTGATCACCACAGCCTGAGTATTGCTGCTCACCACGGTGCACCCATCTGCTAATGGTTCCTTCAGCCATCATCACCAAAACACAGATTAAATTATCATTTTTAATATCATCTAGAAGAATTGACTAATTCAGCACTTCAAGTTAACCTCAATAAAAGTTTTTCCATTTTACATTCTGATTTCTGTTTGTCTTCATTGTCTGTGAGTTGAATGAATACATGTGTTATCTTTTATTTAGTTCATACGGTACGGAGCCCCGCAAGGGACATGGGAGAAGAAAAAAATTAAGATGAACTTTTGCGAGATCCCACAAAATCCCTAGGCTGCATGCTTCGGAGGATCCAGCCTACGCGGTCTACGTGGACTGGGTCCTTTGAAGGCGAGGCTTGTGAACTGGGACGGTCTAGCCTTCAGATATGCATCACCAGCTGTCTCGGTGGAGTTGAATAAACTCAGGCTGATAGTAACAAAGTGCCTAAAGACACGGTGTGTTATTGGCTTTATAAGTTGCCTTTTGATCCTTGAATCATTTAATTGGTCAGGGTTAAATTACTTAACCAAAAAATGGACAGATGTGTCAAAAAAAACCCAGCAAATGTGCAACGAGACCTTTCTCAGAATGAACTTTTATTCTTTCGTGAATACAATAAAATGGAACAGGATGACATCCGACCACGTAATGTTCTTAGTAATTCAGTTGCTGTGCGTACAGAAATAAAGATGGACACCGCCACCTTATTCATGGAAAGAAAAAAGAGAGATGTGGAAACAGCTATTAAACTTTTTTTTTTCCATTTTAGAGGGAAAAAAACCTTCATTTCACACAGTTTAATATTTGACATTAGGCCATTTACATTTGTCTGCACTAAGACTGGAAATGGTTTCATAAACAGTTTAGAAAAGTGCAGAATAATGGAGATGTATTGCATGACTATGATACCACAGTATTTACCCAGGTTACATACTTTAGATTCACTTTAATCTCAGATTTAACATCACCACCCACTTTTTCTGATGCCAAAAACCCCTTTTCAATAAAAACTTTAATAAATTTATGCTGACTTCCCTCACGCGTGTCTTCATTTCTGGGAGATGACATTAACCCTGAACCTTTCTCGAAGCAGCAGCGGTAGAGCTACTGTTCCTCGTCCTCCGAGTCTGGTGAGACGCCTCCAAACACGGCAGAGGTGTGCTGACCCAGCGGATTGTAGAGGAAGCCTTCGATTTCTCCTCCGCCGTTGGTGTTTTTCTGGAAATGGATTTCGAGCAGGTCCTGCAGAGTTTCCCTCTCCATGACGTCGGGTATTCCTGTCAGCATTACCGTCCGTGGACACTGCGTCATCTTTGTCTGATAGGACGAGCCACCACACACACAAAACGCTCAAATATACCTTATTAGCATATCAGTGAGAGCAGATACAGATAATCTGATAAATGTGCTTACCTTCAGGTTTGAAATTTTCCCGTTGAGAAAAGGCGTCACTCTCACCATGTGCTGCTTCTTTTGGATATTCAAGGCGTGAAGCTCATTTTCTACCACACGTTTGGCAACTAATACAAAGAAGAAGAAAAACAGCCCATCAGCTGATTACTGTTTATCTGCAGAGAACATCATAATACACCAAACACAGAGTTACTCTTGTCTCTGTGATTCATCTAAAACAACCCTCCTCTACTCTGGATCAACTGTGTCCTGTGACGTCCGGGTAAAATATTCGATGCTCACTGTTGTTCTCCACAAATGTGAGGACCACCGTGTCAGAGTCAGACAGGTATTCGCAGTCCTCCACCTCCCCGCCTCCATTTTTAGATTTGGCGAAATGAATCTGCAACTTGTCCAGCAGAGTGTCAGTGTCCATTCTGGGCAGGCTGGAGATTAAAATGCGCTGAGAACAAACCTCAGAGTCGATCTGCGGGGACAGGCGTTACACGTGAGCAGATCAGCTAAACCGAGGCCGGCGCTGCCGTTGATTCGGTCGTTTGTTTTACCTCCACCAGCTTGGGCAGCATCAGATGAACCGGCCTGGCCTCCACGGTGATGCTGCACTCTGCTCCCAGATCCACACGATGCTTCTTCAGTTCCAGAATCTTCCTTGCCACTGGAAAACAGAGCAGAGAGATCCGGGATTTTACATTTTACAAAAACGTGGTTTAGAAAATAGCCGAGAGACGTTTTGTACTCCCGCAGCTGTGGGCAGTGTGGAATCTGCTCCACATTCATCTCGCAGATTATTTACTTCATTCTGGAGCCCTAATAATGTAACAATAAAGAACCAATAATGTGTCTAATGCGGTGCGCTTTGGAAGGTAGTGCGTTCCACATCTCCAGCTGCAAGAAGCATCTTTGTGCTTGCAGCTTAACGGCTGCTTAAAAGCCGGATTTGACTTTGTTATAAATAAGAAATTCTCTTTTTTTTTCGCCGGTAAAGTCAAACTAAATTCTATTCACAGCCCTCCAACTATGTATTATCAATATTTTGATTGCTATCGTTAAGCTAAAACGTCTTCAAATATGTCAGATTGTTTCACTGTGCTAGTTAAGATACAAATAAAGGCAACATACTTTTCATGTTTTAGGCTCAAACTTTGATTTTACTTCCTATGTTTGTTATTTTTAAGTAATTTGACTAATAAAATAAAATAAGTTCCTTTTTATTCTACTATATTTACAATAATTTATGCCCATATTTCACAAATAATGAGCAGATTCCTAATATCTCAGGTGTGCAGCTCCACCCATCTACCTGCTGTTTAAAGGGGGAGGAGCTAAAGCCACAAAGTAAGAAAAAGAAAGATTATTTTGAGCTACAAATCATCAACAAACGCAGACGGATCTAAACCACGCCAGTGCTGGCAAAAACTCACCGACTTCCTCCTCGAAGGTAATCAGCGCCGTTCCGCCCTCCATCGGGTAAACGATATGTGGCTTCATCGCAAACTCTTGCCTGTTGTTTGCATTTCCAGTCTCTCCCTTGAAGACCATGTCCCTCTCCGGTACAGAGGTGAACACCTGAAATCAGCAGGTACAGGTTAACGGCGTGAGGTCACGGCGTGTCGGGCTGCAGACGGACGTGCGTCCCGTCAGGTTAACGTACGTCTGCCTGTTGCATCAGGTGCTTCTTCTTGGCTTCTTCCTCCTTAACAGCAGCGTTCGTTTTTTTGACCTCCGCCATCAGCTTGAGCTCGTCCTGCTTTAGCTGATCCAGCTTCAACTACAAGACACAACAATCGGAAAGCATTTGAAGTTTTGTGGGATTCACCGTGTCGCTTTTTATTCGTTTCGTTTATATTTCGATTTGTTTATTTTTAATTTACACTGTTGCGAAAGCAATTACAAGAATTTACATTACCGTATATCTTCCAACAACCCCCTGTCTCTTTTAAACGCCGGTTTCTAATAAGTACCAGGTTTGAAAACCCATTAAGCAAATAGCCGCGGGCCTCCAATAGTGGCCGGGTAGTAATATACCTTTGACCCAGAAGTCCCTGTGTCAGAGAGGGACTGCTCGGGGCGGCACCCCGCTGCACAGCACTCAGCAGCTGCTCCTGTGTGTTTTGAGGCAGGATTCTCAGGTTTATATACTCACGCCGGCATCCAATCCACCAATCATTGCTTCTGGGAGTGTCGAGGGAGCCCCCTGCAGCCATCATGCTGCCACCTTCAAAGTGGGATTATTACACTGAACTGGAACTGTCGGCTAGCGGACCTGCTAACTTTTACTTCCTCTTGAGGAGAAGAGAGAAGTTTCAGGGAGCACCACTCGTGCTACCACAGACACTCCAGCAAACTGCATTATTTGTGAACTGTTGAAATACGTTTTGGAGCCCTGTAAGTAAACGACTGTAATTTCACCTCGGTCTAAAAATCGCGCCTGGGTCCTCTTTCCCTCTCACTTCCGCGACAATCCCGAGAAGGGAATAAAGGCCAGTTTCCAATAACCGCCGGTCCGTTTTAAACACCGGGCCGGCCAGATAATTTTCTTGAATAAACGCCATAATTCGAAGATATACAGTAATTTAATATTAAGAAATAATAACATGTATTATTTTGCCAATTGTTGTTTAATGCCATTGTGTTGCTTCTTCTAATGTTAATATATTTTATGTGGATTATTTTTACTTTTTCATTTTTTTTTTTTTTTTTATTTTTTGTATTAATTTTTTATTTTTATTTTGTTTTTGGTTGTTTTTTTTTGTGTT
>VURO01021126.1:0-12746 GCA_015108175.1 Pelvicachromis taeniatus
CCTTTTTGCTAAAGCATATAGTTAGGGCTGGATCAGGTGACCCTGAATCCTCCCTTAGTTATGCTGCGATAGGTTCAGACTGCTGGGGGACCCCCTTGATGCATTGAGTTTTTCCTTTTCAGTCACCTTTCTCATTCACCGTGTGTTAATAGATCTCCCTGCATTCAACCATACTTGTTATTAATCTCTGGCTCTCTTCCACAGCATGTCTCTATCCTGTCTTCCTTCTTTCACCCCAACCGGTCGCAGCAGATGGCCCCGCCCCTCCCTGAGCCTGGTTCTGCCGGAGGTTTCTTCCTGTTAAAAGGGAGTTTTTCCTTCCCACTGTCGCCAAAGTGCTTGCTCATAGGGGGTCATATGATTGTTGGGTTTTTCACTGTATGTATTATTGTAGGGTCTACCTTACAATGTAAAGCGCCTTGAGGCGAATGATGTTGTGATTTGGCGCTATATAAATAAAATTGAATTGAATTGAATATTCACAAAGCAGAGAGAAAAAAAATAACACTCAGCAAATCAAAGAAAAGCGCACTAATTTAACACTCCACTCCACCCAGCAACCGATGGAGTGGAGACATCACAATCAACTGAGTAGAGACACTATGGAAAGCACGGCAGGTGCAGCAGGTGTGGATTTTACAGCATTTCTTGGAAAAAGAGAAGTATATCAGTGAGGCGGCGAACTAAGTGTTACAACACGATAACGTATCTGCGAGCTTTAAACACATCCAGAGAGCCTGATCTGAGCTGCACACGGGCCCTTGTTTGCATGCATCGTATTACATTACTGAAAGCCCTCTGGGGTGTTTTTGATGTGAAATTGTGTGACAGTTCCAGCTGTTTTTGCCAAAGTAGTGGCCCTGGGTGAGACAGCAACCCACTTCTGCTGTGTAAGTGGGAGAAACCAACACATTTTGCACCTGCAGAAATCCTTTACAAGTGAAATAACTGCCATAAGCTTTCAACTCAGCCTGCCAGCTCGCTAATAACCTAAACCCTGAGCCACCGTCCCTTTTTCAGCTGATAAACACAAGTAGCAGAGTAGTTAAGAAATGATTAGAGTGATAACGGAGCAAGACAGACTCGGAAAGCTCCGGGTGTGTTCGACACAGGTATATATATAGCGCGCCGGCATGCCGTGTCAGCCAGGATACTTTTACAAAGCTTTCACTTGAGTATTTTCTGCCTTCTAGGTCCACCAGAGTATAAATAACAGCTATTGTTTCTCACAGTAAATCAAATGTTCACTAAAAGCCTGTTTTCTGCTCAGCTCTAAGTGGGCAGCAAACAAAGCCCCTCACTCAGGGCAGGAACAAGTGCACTCTACTTACTCCTGGGAGGCAAGGTGTGTGTGTGTGTGTGTGTGTATAAAATATAGCAACAAGCTGCCTCAAAGAGCTCTTCACAGCAATTTAAAACCTCCTTTGTCTAAAGTGCGGACAGCATGTGCGGCTGCCAGCAACTCGTCTGGACAAGGAAGCAAAGCACTTAAAAAGTTTCTTTGACTAATTTGCGGGATTGAGGAGGGAGTGTTAGACAATGAGAGACTGACAGCTGAGCGGCACATGAAAAAGAGCCAAACTGCTGTATGATTAACAGGATTAGACACAAAAATGTTGGGTCATCATTTAAAGTGGATGCAGAAACATGATTCAAAGAGTCCTATCCCCACCTCAAAGGCCACAGAATTAGTCATTTAATTGAGATCAAGATTCAAGTACATGCCAGCCACAAATAAGGCTTTTAACAACTACCTTCACCTGCTTGTCTGACAGGTCCCTTTAAAGCTGTGATGACAAAGGTTAACAATGGCAACTTTTTTCAGCAAAAAAGCTCTAAATACCCTCTGTACATTTACCCCTCCATCCCATTCCACACAGCACCAAACAACCGGCCAAAGCTAGCCCTTAGCCGATAAACACAATGAAGCATTTGACAGATGAAGAGCCACACATTACCCTCAGTAGTTGGTGGAGACCACAAACAGTGGTCTCCACCACGAGGAAAGGTGGAGCATCGGTATTTCACTCACACACATCAGATATCAGAAACACAAAAAGTCCAAATCAATGCTAGAACTGCTCCAAAATGCTTACATGTGTTTGTCATACCTGACATGAAGGGGTAACTAAGTGTTCCTCATTCAACTGGTGAAAAAGATTTACTATAATAGAAAAATAACAAGTCAGTTAGCTATCTAGTTGGAAAAAAATGGCAACTGAATGTGCCTCACATTCATCGAGTCGGCTCACTTTTATCCCTCTTCCCTTCCTTTGCCTCCTCCGCTAGCAGAGCTATATTTTCTGTCAGGTAGACTTCCAACAGTTGCTGTGGTTGTTCCAGCATCCACCATTTCAGCTGCCTGAGGAGGACACCCACCATAGCTGCACTCTTTCTGATTTGGTTTTGCTGTCGAGCAAACGCATTCATTTCCTACCTGCTGGCAGATAGAATTGCGCAGTAAAAGCAAAAAGTACAGGCAACCAAAATAAATGCCAAGCGTGCTACTGCTTGATAGCCATCAGACTGTATAAACATTTTTTAAATGTAAAAAAATTGCTCTTTATATGTTTAAAAAGAATATGTATTGTTAATATTTAGATTACACTTCCTTAAATACCAACAAAGAAGACACAGTCCGTCTTCCTGCTGACAGCAAAGTGAGAGAAGAAAGAAAAACACTGCGAGTGTGAATGCTATCAGATGAGCGGTGAGAAACACGAATGCACCACATCAGCTGCATTTACAAGCATCTTGTGGTGCAGCTGTCTTTAATGTTACACACTATACTGTGAAGTACACGTTCCACCTGACTGGACGTGTGTCCGGACTCGTGCAAAAGCAAACACAGCTTGCTAAAAACAACAGCGTGTCGTCTCTGGTGAGTCGGGGAGACCTGTCAGTCTTACCTGGCTTGGTTTAGCTCCTGCTCCACAGCTGGTCACTGGAGTCGAGTTGGTGTTAGAACCTTCTTCTAATGTGGTGACAATAACTTCCTTAATTTCCTCCGGAGCCTCACAAACCTCCAGCACCTGCAATACGTCCCCCGCCTCCATCACTGCTGGTGTCTGCATCGTGAAACCCTCGCCTGCCAAACCTAACCTCGGTCCGGCTCACACGAATGTCCCTTTACTCAGTTACTGCTCTTTTCCCCCCTCATCCATCCCAGACTGCTACTGCGTGCATGTGACCTCCCTGACTCTCGCCCAATCTGCAGCCCAGCCCTTCGCTTTATCCGTCTTTATATAGAAATCTCTCCCATGGTGCCTCAGGAGGTACTGTATGGGACTGTGTGCTCACTTGCCACATAATGTAAGGAGCTTTATTGAGGAAGACAGAGAGTGAGGGACCGCGAGGAGCAGGAGAGAGGAAGAGAAGCTGGGGAGTGGGGGAGAGAGGAGACAATTGCTTGGGCTGTCCTGACAGCAGCAGGGATGGAGGGGGGATTAAAAGGATTGATGGGTAGAGAAAGAAGGACAGAGGGGGGCAGAAAGAGGAGCAGATGAGCACAATAAACAAATATCTGAGCCAACTGACGACGGCAAACAAATAGCCCAACAATTGGATGCCAATGCCGTCCACAGAAAGATATGTTTCTCCCACTCCCACTCCTTCCTCCCTCTTCCCCTCAAGGCGTCCTCTCTCGTCCGCCTCATTCTCTGCTCATCTCTCGCCTCAGCACCACTCTCCGTCTATTGCTTCTGACCCAGTGAGCACCGTGGTGTCACCGAACTGCCACTGGCATGTGTGTCAATGTGTGAGCGAGTGCATGTGCGCAAAGTAAAACAAAACGAGTTCATCCATCCAGCTGATGGCAGGTCTTAAAAATATGGGTCGGGTTAGATTCTAAATGTTTTTGAACGCACAAATAAAAAGATGAACATCTCCTACTAACACGTATTTCGTGTGCCAAACAAGTCAGACTCATCGTATTCATCTTGTCCGCCGTGCAAATACGAACTGTACTGTACTCAGTGTGCTCTCTCACACTGAAAAATTAAACTCGCACAAAATGCCACAAACTGCAGTTCCTCAAAAGGCCACTAGAGGCTGGCTCTAAAGTGAGTGATTCCCATTGACCTCCAAGTTAAGATTCCCAAGTTTAGAGGAGAAATAGCCATGTATGCAGTGTACTACAACAGATCTGATTGATATAGCAAATCATGACCATAACACAGGCTGGGGTTGTTTTTTTTACGTATCTTAGCAGTAAAAAATGTATTGAGACGTAAGCTGTGCATAATTTAAGGGTGTGTGCTGTATCCTCTTGTACAGCATTCGTCACACTACTATATTTTGTTTTAGGCCCGTTTTCTACTCGTGAACATCAGCATCCTATCTAATACAATCCATCACAGCTGCGCCTTTCTCACAAAGATTGTGTGAAAGTGGAGCCCCGAGAGCACTTCTGACCGCTGAGCCACGGTCTGATGTGACTCAGCTTTAAAAACACTCACAATGCAATGACTTTCTGACCATGACACACAATGTGTCATCGTACCTCAGCTTCAAAAAGACACTCTTTAAAATAAAGAACACACAAAGCTAATCTAAAGCAATAGCAAATCAGACACGTTTGCGTGTTTAATCAGTTCATCTCTCAGTAATATCAAACTGGGCTAAGGCAAGAAGAATCAATCTAAGCATCCTATAATACAGCCTGGCTAGGGAACATGTGTTGCCTGCAGTTGTTTCCTTCCAATGAGTCCCGTCCACTTACTAAAGGCATAAAAATACAAATAAAAGCATCAAAACACTTCAAAAATCATCTTCCAAATCTTCAGTAGGACAGCATGTCTGTCCCACCCATGCGGCTCACAACAAGCACAGACACACACAGAGCTCTGGAATAACCACGCAGCTTTGTGGGATTCTCTCTCACAGGACACCGAGCCAGGAGGCACTCACCACAGAGGAGGGATCCAAAACACCAGCACAAGCACTCCGCCTGTTCCAGGAACCTGACATGGTTTAGAGTCTGGGGCGGTGAAGCTACCTGTGCTGTTCTTTGTGTCACTCTGACCGAGGTGAAGCTCGAGCTGGGCAACAGCGGAGATCATAAAGCAGCTGCTTATAATTGGACCAGGCTGCAGGGAGGGTGACGGAAAGGTGAAAGAGCGGGAGGTGGAGGAGCAAGTTGTGGAAGCTAACGGAAAGTGGTGAAGAAGGGAAGTGTGCGACTTCAAAGAAGTAGCTACATCGAGAGAGACGCACGAGGAACCCTAGAGGAAAGCACTATAAGGTGATTACTGGGCTAAATGTGTGAAAAGTATGAAGGGTGTGCGAAGATGTGAGCTGCTTTTCCCTGACCTGCACATAAACATGTAAAATTATACCCGACTCAACGTGCTCTCTCCATCAGCTTTGAAAGGAAGGTGCTAATTCTCAAAGAATGCTTTACGGTTTAAACATATCACATTTCTCCTGTTTGACACCTCATACAATGCAGCTCCACAGCACACTCCTAAGCTGCACAGCTGCCATGCTACACTGACCTCAACTGCTCCAATCCACCACTTACTACACAGTCCAATATCATAGTTATGTACCGTAGTTATGTGCAACAATAACAGCAGCATAAAGTGACACAAGCAAAACATGTCACACACACGATGCTGTATGACGCCACACTTAGCCACCTCAGGACTGTGTTTGCCACATTCCCATGAAAACAGCCTGAGGCTCAGGCCTCGCTCTTCAAAAGTGTTCCGTTCAGGTATATCACCCCACGCTCGTGATATAAAGTAGGGCTAAATCAGTTTAATATCTGGATCCAAGTGACTCAGAAAAAGAAAAAAAACAGGCTGGTTACCTCTGCCAATCAGGGCTTTCGTAGTGTTTGAGTGTGTTATTCCTTCTGGGTTAGGGTCATCATTGGCTTCAAGGTCAACTTAATGATTTCTTTATTGACAGCTGCCAAAAAGCCTTATAACTTACAAACTACAAGTATGATGTGTATTGTCAGCATACCGTATAAAAACCTCTCCCTGAAGGGCAGTGGAGCGATCTGAAGTGCAAAGTGAGTTATTTCTCACGACCATTGTTTCTACTGACAACATAAAGGAAATGATACATGGGAGAACTACCTATCACGTTATTTTGGACCTCTGACCTCTTCATCAAGGTCAAATCTTTAAAATTCTACTGCCTTTGTTTGTATTTACAACATTTAGAAAATGATATTGATGTATGGAGATTCTAAATATCACATTATGGTTTGCATCCAAATGTTACACGTCACATTTGACCTTTGACCTCCCCCCCAAGTTGTCCCCAATACGTGTTATATCTTTAAAGAAAGTACTGTCAGGATAAAGAGAATGAGCTGGGTAGTTAGAATAAATAAACTGCAGCAATAAAACAAAAGTGCAGAAAATGTATTTAAACCAAATGTTTTCTTGTTTTAACACACACACACACACACACACATATCATCCCTCCACCTGCTTAAAACTCCAGTTATGCTTTCCAAATCACTTCTACGTGAATCCCCCTTCTTTTACACTTCCTGTGGTGAGGCATCACAGACACAGCCATCAGAAACTTTACGACCGGATCGCGAGGACATCCCTGCCCGGAGCGATGTGCTGCTCTGTCAGCCAAGACTCTGATTAAGTCTCAGCAGTGGAGTAATGAGCGCAGTGCTGCACTCTGAGACTCTGAGATCAGACTGACGCATGCAGACAAGGCGGGGGGGGGGCAATCGCACATGCAAGCATATGTGAGACAGCAGACCTGCACAACGAGCACGCGCACAGGGATTTGTACTGAGCCTCGCTCTCAGTAGAATTGGTTGCCCTGATTACTCAAACTAAAGCCAAACACTCCCTGCCCTGTCAGCGGCGCTACTGCAGGCCACGGCATGAATAAGACATGAAGAGCAAAATACTGAGAACGGCTGTGCCGTCTGGCAAATCCTGTTGTCTGTTAAAATTAGACACAGTGTGCAGATGGAAAAACACAGCCGCGCACGCAGACTCCCGCAAACAAGTCTCATCACAAGAAAAAGCGCACGTTTGCTTTGACATCATTTCCGCTCGTCTGGTTAGGCGGAACACTTTCACGCGGTTCGGCTGAAAGAACGCTCTCGCGTAAACAAAGGCTAAACTCGTGCCGGCGACCAGTTTGACCTTTAAAAGTAAAACACAACAATTCAATACCGACTCCTTCGTATTGCCATTTTATTACCATCCTGATCCACCAAAGTAGCTTTGAAGGCGACAACTAACCACAAGTGAATCTCAGAGCATTTCGATTTCAACTAATCGTTTAAAATAAAAAGTTACACAACAATGTTTAGAACTGAACCCACTGATACAGAACAGCGGGTGTGGGTGAAGTAAAGGGCTCTGTGCTGTGACTCTGTGTGGCATCAGACATTATAAGCTGCCATCATCGACTAAGCTGGACGGTTATTCTCTTTTCTCTGACGTAGCACACAGCACACAGTCCACTCATGACGCCTTTAGTGGGAATGCAGACTGCATGGAGCCTCGAGGAGGCAGGACACAAGGCTCCACTGCCTCAGATGAAAGCATTTATTGCCAGTATTAGCTGTTTTTCTGCTTCACTAGAATCAATTTGAAATTAATTAAAAAGTCCTTTTTAAAACATTCCTACATGACCTCCAACAAAAAACCAAAACACACAGACTGGAAGAAAACTTTGGTTGTCTCAGTTATAATTCCTTTTTGATTGTGGAATGTAAAAATATGGAAAATGTATCGGTGTACGTGCCGCACAGATAAAGTCCATCATGTTTTAGTTTACAAATGATAATATTCCTCATTGTAAACACTTTTAATCTCAGTCTATAATTAAATTAAAACCCTGAAAAGCAGGCAGGATTCTGATTGTAAGCAGTCAATGCAAATCAAGTTGTCCCAAAGCCGGTCTTTGTTAAGTTCATTGCACACTATTGAAACTGAGTCTGTATCATCCAAACTGTGATGAACAGAATTAAAATTCAATCAGATTTGACCTTTTTTAACAAGTCTACAGCACGTCAACATTATTCACTTACTAACACGTCAGACTTGTGTCTCTGCATTCTGTGCAACTCACATAATTTCATGTCCGACCAAGACACAAAAAAGCGTAACCATGAGTCACCGACAGTGCCTATGGGAAAATAACCGGCTGCTTTTACTTCCACTTTGCAACTCTGCAATGTACTATTTGCATCGTGTTTACTACGGCTGGTGGAAAACACAAAACAGGAGTCAAAGTATTTCCTTCTTTAAAAGCTTCGTTGGATGAACTGCTTTTAAGACGCTAACAAGCAGCCGCAGGACAGACGCGAAGCTGCTTCGAAGCAATCAGGAGAAATCAGGAGAGGCCACTGCTCCCTCTGACGACGTGATTACAGCAGCGTTTATGCACATTATGAAGCAGCTGTGAGTAAACGACTTAACAAGTTATTCATACTGCATTATGCTGCCATGCAGTGAATAAAAACTAAAAGCAAGAACAGGGATTAAATTGAGAAATGATGTATGCTGCTTAGTAGGAGGATGCGTCACCAGGAGCATCACTAATCACTACTACAAATACAACCAAAACTCTGTAAATACAGCCAAACAAACTCCACCACTTATAACACAGCATGTTCAGAACAATACTGATCAAAGTAATGAACTGGGCTTAAACAAGCCACACTGCAGGATTTTAAAGGTTTATGTAATTATTATGCAATTAAAGCAATAATGACGTTAAAACAATAATATAAAAACAATATTTCTGTGCAATAAAGTCTTCAACTACATCTATTTCTACTTATCTGTGGTCTTTATTTAAGGAATAATGAAATGAATTATGTTCTGGGTCACCAAGACCACACAAAACATAAGAAAACAAACCAGCTGTTACTCGGTGTCTTCCTCTGTGACTAAGAAGTCATGCACTGCTCAAGTGCTACCTGGAATTTCATGTCTCCACATGCCAGCTTGCATCCAACCGGCCCAGTTTACACGGAGCTATCTGATCTTCCGATCTTTTATCTGAATCCAAGCAACATCAAATGTCTGCCTGGTACGTGAAATTAAACATGAGTCAGTAGACTTTCTGTCAGACGCAAACAAGCCAAAGGTCAGATGGTTCAGTATATAGTACCAGATGTTTAGACAATATTTAAGCTGGTGTAACCTATGATGTCGCCTACCTTATACTTATCTTGTATCAAATAATCCATCACATAATCCATATTTTGAGCCCGCAATCATGGAACTCCGAGTCAGCATGATTTCTGAGGCAACGCTTTTGAATTGTGAGAGTCAAAAGCTTAGCTTGGGGCTTAGCTGCTGTGTGGGCTTGGCCTGGTCCATTTCAGAGGGGGCCGCTGAAAGCATCTACCAACCTAGTGCTGGTGCAGTTCATGAACTGAGCCAGCGCCTGCTGTTTGCCTTCAATGAAGCGGATTTATCAGAGTTTCGTCGTCTACAGAGGAAGCCTGCTGCGTCCTTACCCTGTTGCAGATATTTTCAGGAACAGGCTTCCGGAAAGTGACGGCCCAGATCTGGACATAAGTGGACTGGCCCTCCTGGCTTTTGCCTTGAAATACCAGATGGCCTGTCCCAGCCCAGGCTGATAAACACAATTATCATTCCAGCTCATTCTGAGTTGCGAGTGATAAGTCTCCTGTGCTCCAAATCCTATATATAAATCCATATCCACATCCAAACTGACAGCAACTTGTGGGGACACGGAGGTCATCTATGGTGAAAGCTGAAGACGTGGAAACTAAGCTGTGAATCAAAGGTGTTAGAGGTTTGTGATGCAGCGAGGTAGTGACTGCACAGTGCCTTGCGTCTGCAGTCGGTCCTACCTGGACTTGCTCCCCCCGTACAGCTGAGTCGCCTAGCAGCGGCTCTGCAGGCGGCGTGTTGATCGTTACAGACTTTTCCGAGCGGCTGTCTTTGCTGCGCGACTTGTGCCGGTCCCGGCTTCGCTCTCTGAAACAGAAAGTAAAGAGCAATAACCACGATTAGTGAGCGTTTTGTACAGTCTTTGCATTCCAATATAAACCACCCTGAGGCGACTGTTGTTGTGATTTGGTGCTATAGAAATAAAACTGAATTGAATTACACAACAAGGAATCTGAAGACATCATTTTGGACTATTTAATGTCGAGGACTTTCACCACTTTACTGCAAGCTCTGTGGTATTTTGTACTGATGAGAAGTTTCTTTTAAACATAAAAATAACTTTACTTGCACTAACATTCACGTGCATGTGCCTGCAAGGGCACTGCTCATATATTTGTTTCATATTTTATGTACAACTTTTATTTCAGAAGAAGAAAAGTGGCTCAATACAAATATCTCTCTATTTTTTTTTAAACCACAACTACATTTGGACTTCATTCTGCACTGAACTAGCAGTTTTCATTAACAGGTTTTACATAGATAAAAGAGCCTTTAGGACAACTATAAAAAATGCAAAAAATTTATAATAAAAATGAATAAACAAATAACTTAATACTGTTTTACCTAAAGACGTTCAGCTGATCTCACTAATTATTCGAGCCCAATTAATTTGCTTTATATGTGAATTCAGTGAACCACGACTAAAGCCTATGTTACTTTCTCTAAAACAGACACTGGACATTAGCTGCCCATTAGCGGTGCTACTCAGATTACTCTTGAAATAAATGAAAATACACAACAGCAAAAGGAGACAACCGAGTAAAATGTAAGACAAGTTTAAAATCGGATTTTCCAAATGTTATTAATTTTCTTCTATTATTCTGGTTTTCCAGAATAATAATAATGTATACTTTATTGATCCCGTAGGAAATTAGTCTCTGCATTTAAGCAGTGGGCAGCCACCAATCCGGCACCCATAAGGAGTATGTGGGGGTCGGTACCGTGCTCAAGGGTACCTCAGGTTAGCCGTTGGCTGGGTTCGAACCGTCGACCTTCCGATCAAGGGGCGAGCCACCCCGCCCCCAATTTAAGGGAATTTAAGGGAATGCAGAGTGAGCATAAAGCCCACGTGACTATCTGCACGCTTGTCCATGACGTCTTCCCACCATGTCAGCTGCATTATATGTGCTACACTAATCCTGTGTAGAGCAGGTCTCCCCATCCTCCGCCCAGCAGCACCACCACTGCCACATGGCACCGAGCCCACTCTGCAGCCCAAAGTTTAATCCCTCATCTGTCTCCTTCTCCTGGGCACACACACATTATGCTCTAATTTTAGGAACACTTCCAGATTAAAATACAGAAAACACAATACAAATAAACTGCTCTGCCTCAAGCTCCGCTTTTATGGATCTCACCTACATATGAAGATTCAGCAACAGATTACTGACTGAATATGCAGGCAAATAAAGAAGAAATTACATGATTTTTCTCGTCTTCCCTTCTTTTAAAGACAAAAGGATTATTCTCGATGCTATATTCTTTGTCATGCTAAATGTTAATGAGTTTCCTGCAGTCTCCGAGCTTGTTGTTTCCCGGTAATCACTTCTCTTGCAGGAGCAACACTGGAACAGAAGTGTAACAAATCTCATTTCCACAACGGCGGAGGCTTTTGTGTCCTGCTTTCTATTAAGGCACACAAGAACAAGCAGTCCTTTTGACACCCACATGAACTGATCCTTCTGACCCCTAATGTTTGTTTACATCAAATACTGAGAAACATTAGCATTCATTTAGCCAGTATATATACTATAAAGCCAAAACGATGACCTAAAAGATCTTCGATTGGCCTGCAGAATCAACAGGAGCTGCACACTTTGAGTTCTGCATACTTATTTGTTCTGATATTAATATGAAATATTGATGCGAGCAGCTTTAATCTTTGCTGTCAGACATTAACATAATAAAATCTAACATCTTGTCTTATCACCATCAACCTTAGAGTGACCTATGCAAGAAAAACTCAAGTGACCCTTGAACACTACTGTCACACAATAACCATTCATATTCATAATGTACAGGATATCCTGCCTGCAGTGGTAACGGAGGAAGCTGTATGACTGACAGCAGTGGAGCTACATTAGATCCAAGTGTTTTCATTAAAGGGTGTTGCCCACTCTGCTTTCCGTCTCTATTCTTGCCCTTCCTTTTTAAATATGGACTCGCTTTCCTGCAGAAAATCACGAGAGAGACGAACATTTCAAACCTGCACCGAGTGAGAGAAAGCTCATTTTCAATAGCCTGCAGCAATCCAGTTCACAAAGTGACTGACATGTTCTTATCTAATAAATCCAGGAGATTAGGAGGTGAATGTAAGCCTTTAAATATATTACCACTATCATTATTACTTTAAATATTATTACAACTAGCGTCATCGCTGTGCTGATGGTTTTTCCAGAGGGAGTGCTCATCAGTCAAACGCCAGCGCTGATTATGCTTATTAATTGGAGAGAAGTGCTGTAGAGGAGGAAGCAAGGAGGAGCAGCAGGGCTCACAAAGCAGTGATCCTATTTCAAGGTCACAGTCAGAATAATAAGGAGGTCTGGGAGACAAGGAAGGAGAAGGTAGCAGCTACAGAAGAAGAGTGGAAAGGAGCAGAAAGTCACATTAAAAGCAAAGCAAAATAAAAACTATGCTAACCAGTCATGTAAACAGGCTTGCCACCTCGACTAGTAATCCAACAGTTTTTCAAAAGAAAAGAATGATTTACCAAGTATACAGTGTCTGGGGATAACAAGCTAAAAGCGTACTAGGTTGCTCCCTCTTTGTTTGGAAAGGTAGCACAAAATTTTACAAATACTTCTTCAGAAAACCTTCAGATCC
>VURO01021127.1:0-12655 GCA_015108175.1 Pelvicachromis taeniatus
TGGATGGATGATGGATGGATGGATGATGGATGATGGATGGATGGATGGATGATGGATGGATGGATGGATGGTGGATGGAGGGATGGAGGGAGGGAGGGGGGGGGGGGGGGGGGGGGGGGGGGGGGGAAGCTGTGATTTAACTGAGCAGAATCACATATGCAAAGCAGTTAGCGATTCCAGCGGAAATGGGGCTGTATATTCAGTCGTGTTGTGACACACGCCTTTTTCTGTCTACATAATTTTATTTTAGCGGGTAACTCATCTTTAAAAAGGGATGACTGCTCCTTGGTGGCTTTTACAATGTGTGTTCAGCTGGAAGAGACTGATGCTGGGTTGGCAGTAGGCTTATCAAAAACAAGTTGAGGCAACCCTCCAGGAAGCAAGACGGAGAGAAGGATAAAATCTATGCTTCTGCTCAACTAACCATCAAACCTAATTACCTGTGGACAGGACTTATGGGCCACATGTTGGGTTCAAAGTTTCCTGATCAGGAAGTGACTTGGAAGAGGCTTTGGTGTGTGTGCGTGTGTGTGCGTGTGCGCGTGTGTGTGTGTGTACAAGTGTGTGTGCGTGCGTGCGTGCGCGCGTGGGGAAAAGAGAGGGAGCGAGGCTGGTCAATGTGTCCGTGACCAAAAGATTAAGCTGAAAGACAAGACTTGGTGCCAGATCTTGGCTCTGTGCCATTAGTTCAATCAAGCAGACTTATTTAGCTTTTAGACAATTCGACCAGAACCCTGAGATACCACTTCAGAAAATAAGCTAAAGATTATTCATAGCATGGCAGCTAAGATAGGGATCTGTCACTCTCGAGCATCGTGTGCACGTCCGCTTGCTCGATACATTATTCATTTCTAAGGGGGTAAAGCGCACTGTTTAAGAAACACACAGACACAAACACAAAGAGGTGTAGAAATAACAGTAAATCAAACATAGAGGTCAGCAGAGCCAAGGAAAATGGATGAAAACATAATGACTGCCATGTAGACACATAGACCTGGACACTTGTGTGGTGCTACCAGCATTTATGAAAAGGCTGCCTTAGAAATACGCCTAAAAATAAAACAAAACCACAACCTTGCGTCACTGTTAGTCCAACCTTACCGTGACCCTATAACCCAAACTAAGTGCTTTTTAACAACTAGAAAAATGTCTCAAGTAATTACTGATCACCTAAATGCACCACCGAGAATCACTGACAAGTGCTGCTGACAATATATTACATTTACCTTTGCACTCGTCACAAGTTCTGCATGGTTTTATATTCTGCCACTTTCTTGTATGTGTACACCTCTATACATTTATTAAATGGAAAATGCAAAACAAGAAAGACGCTTTTAACTGTTTATGACATGATATACCTTATCTTAATCTCCATCATTATCTGTGTCTTTCCCCATCTCTCAGTATCACAGAAATACATACAGGGGTTATTTACACAAAACTGTCTTAACAGCTCCAGCATCTACCACTGATTAAAACTGATCGGCTGGTACAAGGTGTGACAGAAAGAAAAATCCACTGCTCTGTAAATTTCTTATTTTCGTGTGCATCTCTCTTGTCGGGGATTCGGAGTCGAAAGAAATATAGGACCAGGATTCTCGTTATTTCATGGTGATTTTCTTTTCTGCCTAGCGGTGTTTACCTTTCATACTGTAGGTGAGACCCTTGGCAAAGATGTAAATATCTGAGAAGTGAAGACTAAAAGTTAGCTCCAGTTTGGGGTCTTTGACATTTCAGATGAGGACTCTTATCCACATTCTGAAGACCACTGATCCCACGTGAATTTTGACACCACTGGACAGAGCCAGGCTAGCTGTTTCCCCCCTGTTTATAGCCTCTCTGCTAATCTAATCTAAGCTTGTGGCTGGAGCCTTATATTGAATGGATAGACATCAATCTTCTTATCTAGCTCCCCACTAGAAAGCAGATGAGTGTGTTTCCCAAAATGCTGAATGATTTCTTCAAGGAGATTTTAGTTCACCTTAAAAGTAGCAGACAAGTGACTGTCAAATCTTTGTTTAATCACTTTCCGCCTGCACCAGGTAGATCCATGAAAGCGATCGTGGACATTGCTGACTTTCACAATTTGCCTCAAGAAATAATGAGCTTTTGTTAATGTCAGAGGGGGATATATACGGACTTCAATAATCACAATAAAGGCTTTAGAAATAAACAGCAAGCTAGCTATTACTTTACCTGTACGTTGCCCATTCAAGACATGCTGGTGGCCGTTTAAGCAGCTGATAATTAGAGTGGGTAAAAAAAAAAAAAAAATCGAGTCCAATGTACTGCTATCCAGTGTGACAGGCAAATCTTGATATTTGTTATTTTAAAAGTGTGTTCTGCTTGATTCAAACAGTACAAAATTGGAAACTGTATCAAATTCTTCTGCTTGCTTAGAAATTTCATATCTAAAATCCATTTCATGCAGGTTTTGCAGCAGTAGTTCAATTTCAATTCTAAAAAGACATTGCATGTATTACTGACACCAAGCTAGATGTGACCTCATAATCTGATACGCGCTAAAAAAACAAAAATCAGTGAAGTAAAATAAATAAAATGTTTACATTTATGAAATGTAATCCTATCCTTCAATGTTTTAACCACTGCTAAACGCTTTGGCTGTTTCTAGCCAATCGTTAGCTTTAACTATTCAAACACAGATGGACGAGCTGACTTACTCAAAACAACAACGTCAGGCACATAATCAGGGGTCAGCTTATATCTGAGTGAATTCCTTTGCAATGCTTGAATGTATGTGCGCATCTCTGTTAGTGTAACATGTAGTAGATGAGTCATTTCACATCAAGTGTGCTGCTGCTATAAATGAACAAATTAAATGTTCTTAAAATGCATCACACATGATTTATAGATTTTTCAGCAGTTACACTTTTACTTACAATCAGTTTGGCAGGCAATTTATGGTTGCATATAGATATTGCATATGGATACTGTCTACCACTGTGATTTACGTTTTATTACTGACTATGAAAGTTATGTACATTATTGTTCTTTGTATGATTGTTCCAAAAATCAGAACTGAATTAGGAAAAAAGGCTTTTAAATACACTGTCCCTGTTTCCTGGAATAATCTGCAGAAGCAACTGAAATGGTCAGAAATGGTTTCCTTGGGGGAGTTTAAGTCCATCTTAAAGGATCGAGAGAATAACTCTTTTAGTCAGTGTGCTTGTTTTTAATGTCGCTCTGTTATTGTATATTTTTCACATGTTTGTACAGGATATTGTATTTGTTTTAATTGTTATGTACTTATGTGGTATATGTATTTTTGACTTTTGCTGCCATGATGCCAGGTCTCTTTTGGAAACGAGATTTTTAATCTCAGTGAGATTTTTGAATGGATAAATAAAGGACTAATAAAAATAAATAAATCTGAAAGGGAACCTGTTATGCTCTTTCCGGGCCCTGTATTTTTTCTTTAACTCCACTAGTGTATCTTTGCCTATGCAGAACAATCCTTATTCATTATTCTGCATCTTATTATATTTATATCTGCTCTCACTGACATCATAAAAAGCCAAGAGCAGAAAAAAATATCTGAAGCTGAATTTTTATGAGATTTTTTGGGGATCACGTGTGCATTTGAAATATAAGCTATGCTTAATATGAGCATCCACCATTATAGCAGCACATTTAAAAGTATAGTATCTATCTTTTGAAATAATTTGTGCCCCTGAATTGTTTATTCTCCCCTCTTTCTTACTGAAATTCTTCTGAATAGGTCCCCTTGTTGGTCCTCTAGTCACATGACTTGCTTTAAGTTGCATATTTATTTAGGGGGAAAGCATCTACATGTCACTCTTTCATCAACCTTTTTTCAATGTTTCAGAATGATTCAGAGATAGGTTAGAGCAAAGGTGTAAAACATAAGGCAATGGGGCCAGAATTGTGCCGCCAAAGACGGCATCATCCCACTGGATGGCTTTGGAAAATGTAATGGAAAGGATAAATTATGAACTTCTAACTTTATTGTCATAAGGGTTACAGCTCTTCACTACTCATAAAGACCTCCCCTATTGCCATTCATTCTCCTGTCTTCCTTCTCTCACGCCAACTGGTCGCGAAAGATGGCCGCCCCTCCCTGAGCCAGGTTCTGCCAGAGGTTTCTTCCTGTTAAAAGGGAGTTTTTCCTTCCCACTGTCGCCAAAGTGTTTGCTCATAGGGGTCATATGATTGTTGGGCTTTTCTCTATATGTATTATTGTAGGGTCTACCTTACAATATGAAGCACCCTGAGGCAACTCTTGTTGTGATTTGGCGCTATATAAATATAACTTAATTTACTTTCAATTCAATTGATATTGAATTGAAAGTAAATTTATTTTATTTTATTTATTTATTTATTTATTTATTTATTTATTTAAAAGGGACAGTGCAGTTAACATAGTTCGAGTACAAAACATGAAACTGATGTAACGCACATAAGTTTAAAGCTATTGCTAATTTTCAACAATAGTCCCTTGTTGGGCTTACAATCAAATTGGGTGCATTTTACAATGCATTGTTCATGTAATAAGAACTACATGAACAATGAAATGACAACAAGGTCCCATTTTTCACCGTCCACTTGACTGCCAGGTTCAGCTTGTTAGCTTTACAGTATGAACTGACACATTTTAAAATTTTGTTTATATGCCTGTTACACGTGTTTAAAATCCTTCTTCAACAGGATGGTTATTAACAGTCTGACAAATAATGAATGCTTTGCCACACTGATTGGTACACAGTTTTGCTCATTCACTGTAATGTGTTAAAAACATGGATAAACTAGCACAGAACTGTATGATATATTCATATATCTCAGAGGATAAGTCTGATATGCCTTTTGTGGTTCACCAAGCATTTGTGTAGAAACATGAGGCGATAACGGTTATGCTAACAACATGTTAACACTGTCGTTTTTTAACAAAACATATTCACTACAGAAAATGAACAAACTTTCAAAAATATATGAGAACAAAGAATACAACAGAATCAGAGAAGAGCCGCATAAGAGAAAGCGCGTTAGAAAGAAAATGACAACCTCTGCAATTAGATCTTTTGCTGAAACTACAGTTTTCATTGCAATTACTCCCTTTTGTTTGGCCTACTTACTCTGCTTCAACTAAATATTTTTCCAATCATTCTTGTCACTACCAATGTTGCTTCAAAATGAAACCTAACAAGCAATTTCTAATAACTTTATTTAATGGCTCACATTTCTCCTTAAATCTACATAATCTAACACTTTTAGCAGAACTGAGGATACTCAGACACACATACACATGCAGGAATGAGCTGTAAGTGTTTTAGCTAAGTGAAACCTTTGAGACTTACTTAGCCCTTCACATCAAACCACAGCACATTGTGTACATTTTCATGTAAGAACATTTATCTGGTGATTTCAAGAAGGCAGTGTGTAGGAGGCACTCATAACATGAGCTGGAGCTGCCTGTGGACCTGGTCACACACAGCAGTAGGTGGCTAAAGAAGGAAAAGCAAAGGGCCACTTGAAGTCAACACTTATACTGAATTCACATACTATATGAAAGACATATATACTGTCAGTGTGGTGGAAAGTAAGTTACAGCCAACTCTCACCGCAATGCAGTATCTTTCCTCACTTTTGTCTTGTCTTAATTTTCAAAGTATATCACAGAGATATTTTTCAACACAATTTTTTTTTTACACTCTTGTTCTTTTACTACTGTTCTACACATAAGTGTGTGGACCCACTGCTAAAGATGGCACAGGTGTACACAAATATATTCTGTTTTATTCTGTTTGTCACATATTTCTAAAATGTGAACGGCTCTTTAGGCATTTCAGATAAATCCATGCAGAGGACAGCACAAATGTCTTAAGATCTGCACAGCTCTGTGTATCACTTCGTATGTTGGTGAGAAATGTGCATCGTCATCATTTGAGCTGTACTGTGTCAACAGCTTGTTTTGCAGGTGTTGCTGAGTCATGCACTATGAAAAATGTTAGGTGAGGGCGAATTTTTTTTTAAGGGATTTAAACCCTATCTATCCATCTACCTATCTATCTATAGAATACACACAGAGCATATACCAAAGCATATTTCATAGCCATGTGGGAAATAAAGCTCCTTTTTGAGTCTCAGAAGTGCTCTCCCACATAAGATTCCCTAAAGACTAGACCACAGTTTGCAAAGCCGAGGTGTCCACCTCCACACCAGTCTGATGGTGAGACCGCTGCAAATTACTCATGACACTTCCTCTGATGACATTTTTAAAACCGCTTCCTCTGGTGAATGGCATCTCTGCCCCCTCCCAACCATCTATCCACCACCACCAACACTCAACCCCAACACACACATTAATTCCCCCCTCTACTCGTGTCACAAAGAGATTGCTGCCTCCTGCATTCACCTGATTGACCCCCTTTGAGCAGGTGTTAGATCTGATCCAATCACAGTCAATCTTTTTTTAAACATTTCATTCTTTAAACAGAACAGGGGCTCAAAATTCCATCATTCAATGACCCGATCAGTCGCCGATAACACAATCAAGCCAATCCCGGCTTATCCCCGGGGGACCCATTTCTGGAGGGACAGCTGGGAGATGAGGCTAGAGACCTACAGAAAGGTGTCGGTCTCCCTTGATCCACAGATCTTTTTTGTGAGCCGCCTATACTGCGCAGCATCTAGTTGTTAAAGACCACTTGATATTGTGCTATTACTTAGTGCTCTAAATTCTATTTAATCCCCTGTTAAAGGTCTGCAGCGATCTGCAGTAAAGACACATGCATTAACACATGCACACGTTCACTCTCTTACACAAAGACATACACTCAAGAAACGCTCTCAGACCTGCAATAGATCTCAATTTTTTTACGGCCATTTAAAAGCTACTCTACTGAAAATGTTGCTGGGCCACTGGGCAAATAAAGGTCGAGGGGGATATGAAATAGTTTGTCTTACGGGCCCCTTCCCCCTGTGTGTCCCTGCAGCACCGCGGCCATATCCACATTCATAGCCAATTCATTTATATTGCACTGCCCTTCTCATTGCTAGTCTTAGTCACTAACTACAAGTGACTGGAATGAGATTGAAGCTTCTGGCTAAATCTCCATTGCAAGGCACAAGCTCCATCATTGCTGCTCTGATCACTCCTTATAATCACTGGAACCAGACTATATCCTCGGCTGATTGGGGGAGTCGCCGCAGAGAGGAAACAATCACCGAATGTCAGCAGATGATGGACACCGAGACGATGGAGTAGTGGTGGTCACTGTGAGCTACCATGTAAATGGCATGCAAATGTGCACCTGCACAAGCCGAGGAAGTGGAATGAAGAACTGTGGCCTTTTGATTAGGTTTCTTTCCCTCGCATGAAGTGTACTTTTCTGCAGTGATCATCCATGTCTGTCATTTCAGTCAATGAACATGTTGAACATGTGAACAAGCCCAAAGTGCAATTAATATGCGCGCTAACGGTTTCTATTTTAAGCTCAGTGGATGGGTTGTTGAAAGAGCCTAAGTGCCATCGTAGGTTAAATTTAATCTGAAATCAAACAGATAAGACGGGAGTGATGAGATCAATTATTATTTGTGATTTGCAATCTCTGAGCACTGATTGAAATGGGCTCTGTGAGGACGGCATGCCACAGTACTCTATATTCTATAATAATCATTGTCATCAGGGCTGCTTTTTTTCTTGGAATACCTGAAAACCATGAACGTCTTTAAGGACCCTGGGCAGGTATGCAAGATTAATTCATACGGTCTTTACAGGCGGTCACAGAGTTATTTTTTTGCCATTTACAAAATCTAAGGGCACGCAAAATGTCAGCCGTGGCATTAGATTACCAGAGCCACAGAACAAATTTCATGCACTAACCAAGGAATCTTTTCCCGATGCCTGCATTTTAATTCTGCCTCTCATCTGCTTCCTTTCAGTGAAAGTATAAGAGAAGTATGCAGCTAGTTCCCTAGCCAAGGGTGAAACAGCACACAGCGGCTCTTGGCTGGGTGGAGCTCTGACAGTGATCTTTCCATCAGTTCACTCATCCTTCCAGTGTCCTCCAACACATGCCATCACTCTTGCAGTTACGTCTCTCATCTGCCATTTCTTATTTTTCTTTACTGTAAGACCACTGCTGTATTTTATAACTCAGTGATAACCTATGTGTCTACCTTTATTGCTCCTGAGCCCAGTGGCACTGAATTGGTTAAGCTCCTCCTTCTCCTGCTGCCTGCCACTGAGCTATACCTCCAGGATCTGGGTCTAGACCAGTGGAGCCAGACCTAGGACCACCTACTCATAAAAGGGCGATTGTGACATGGAAGCAAGAAGTTCTGATGAAGCTAACAGTCCGCTTCAGGCCTGCACAAAGCCCGACCAGTGGACATCGGAGTGCAGGAACTGAGTCAGGGAGCTGTAGTTGTTTCAGCTCAGCCAAATAAAGGCACAATGAGACGCACTCAAAGCCGATTACAATAAACCAATGAGGAAGCATTAGCCAACACAGCTAACTAGGACTTTAACTGCAGGGAGAGCTCGTCTGAGGCCAGGGCAGGCCTCGGCTTGCACACCACATGCAAATTTCTAAGGTGTCAACACACATACTGCCATCTTTAATCAAGTGCCTACTTCAGCAACATTTTGGTGATGCCAGCATACTATTAGAGTTTGGAAAATGAAAAATACACATAAGATAATGACACGCTTGCTTAATTTGAAAAAATTGCTATTTTACCCAATATGAAAACTTTATTATTTAAGTGCTTTTGAATCCAGAATCCAACCAAACAGATAAAGGTTAGAAAAAACTTTACCAATTTATGCACATAAATTTTGTTTAGTTAAGTACTAACTTAACTAAATAGATGGTGTTTGAGCATGCCACGTGGTGGGCTTTGTGAAGCTACTGCCTATCAACAACCATTTGCATGGTCACAACACATATTTATCCGTCTTGTCTATCTTGCTGGCAGAAAAGAGGCGAACCTGATCTGCTGGCTTCTTCACATTAAAGCTAGTGCAGAGACCGAGATGTTGCTCATGCGGCCTAAATCGCAGTGGAGACCGTTAGCTTGACAGGTGGTGCTGTACAGTGATTAGGACTAAGGCTTTAATGAATTTCCAATCATCAAATTAACTTCTTGCAGTAATCTTATTAATGATAGATCCAACAACACAGCATTCGGTGGGAAAGAGCTCAAACCTTGGTCGCTGTGACACCACTGTGCAGGGCAGAAACAAAAGCAGTCTGCAGGGGGTGAATCTGCTTGTTGTGCAAATTACAGACAAAAGCAAAGGCAGCTTTGACGAGTTAAATTAATTAAGAGTGCTTACAAGTGACTGTGCATATTGCAAACCTAGCAATATGAGATTAAAAAAAAAACTGGGGAAAATGTCAACAAGAAAGGTCTAAATATGAGTGGAAATAAGCAAAAGCGCTATATGTAAAGGCTAACACAGTCTTTTCCTAAAGTCTGCACAGTAGCACATAGTAGCACAAACAGCACAATGATTAATTTGACTTTATTGCAAGACAGAAATAGCAGCAGCAGCCTCCAGTTAAGAGTCCTTGAATATAAAGGGAGGCCAGGCAGTACTGATAAGATTGTCTCATCTGGCTTGCAGGGCTAAAGTGCAGTGTGCAGCCTGGGAAAAAAAAAAAGGAAAAAAAATGGAAGGCAGGATGTGGCTACTATTAGGCAGGTAATGGGATCCATCTGAGATGCATTAGAATCAGTCAAACACAACCACACTTCAGTTCCATTCAAATGACTGTCACAATCACTTCAAATGCACACCTCCAGCATGTACTGTAGGTGACAAAAAAGCGTCTCTGGCTGTGGAGCAGCTCCTCTGAAGTTGTGCCAGGCTCAGGCACTTTCCTAATAGTGACGGCTGGGAGAGTGGCAGTGAGACTGATGTGCATGAGAGCTGTCAGCCTCTGCCCATAACAAATGCCACATCTCCACCGTGACAGAATGGAGACAGAAGGGAGGGACTGAGGTGGGAGGGAGAGGAGGTGTGGAGGTTACAGACAAAACCTGTGACCCAATTGTGGCCACACCAGCTGTTTCTCCTTCACTGCCTCCCAACCACCGCCATCTCTGCAGACCACATCCTGCTAATTGGCGACATAGCACACACACACATGCGCATATATATATAGACAGAGGAATTGCTAAATAATATCAGTGAAATGGCCTGTTCCCAGTGAGAAAGAACATTCGCCGGTGCCTTAAGCTGTAGTTCTCTGATGATTGATAAGTGTTTCAAAACAGACTTCCCAGAAATATAAATGACTAGCTGCCCTGCCACCATGCTGGCTAATGTCCCCCTTGACATGCACATAGGCTGACAGACAGAAAGACGGACTGATGGCTGACTGACAGACTGACACACATACTGCCACCAAGATTCTATGAAGGGGAAACTGAATTAATTGGTTTTTCCTTCTGTGGATAAGTCTTCAGAGTGGTGTGTATGTGGCGATAATGGTAGGTTGCACTGACAGGCAGGTTATTTAATAAATCCTGGGATGTGTAAGGCTGAAAGAAAGGACACACACAAAACAGAGAGAACCACTTTCTTCTTCTTTTTTTTGCTCTGTATCTTGTCTGCCATAGCCCCAAGTATCAACCTCTGATTTTCTTTTTTTTTGTGCCGAAGACACTCAAATGTGCCGGTACGCACACATATGTGCATGCACACGTATACGCACACGCACCCCTAATCATGCACCCACATAAATACACTTAATCGCTGACACACTCACGCATGGCAAGAGCAGTACTGCTAACACATCCAAGCATGCACAAGTAGGCTATAAAAGCACACACAGAAACATGCACAAGATCTCGCTCAATCAGTCTGATTTGTTTGTTTCCTCCTAAGCATTTGAGGATTCCTCAAGGAGGGAAAAAACTTTGTATAATCAAGTCAATTATGTCATTCAATCAAGTCGAAAATCATTTCGAGCCCTTTCTCACATCCATTGATTGCAAAGTCGTGCTGAATATTTGCTTGCTGCGTTCTATTGTGCAAATAAGCCATCTTTATTTGGAATGGCAGGCCAGGCCACGGTGAGGTCTTCGATGCCACTTCCAGCCAAAAAAAAAAAGGGAGCAAAACAAAGTCCTTCACCTTGCTCGCTGTCAGTAAAGAAACTAACAGTAGGCTTCATAGGGGAGAGCTAGTTGCATATTGTCTCTGAACAAGAAGAAAAAAATACAGTTTCTATTAATTTCTAAGGGCTCTTTTGTCTCCTTCAGCACCGCGGTACATTATCTGCCCATGAAAAATCCATCCTCACTAAAATTGTTTAAACTCAAGGTCAAGTGCTGATGTTACAGGGACTGTATCAGCTGAAGGTGACCTTGGCTGATGTGGATTATGACATGAGGGAAATGGATCTCTGCTCAGTGTGGGGAAATTATCTGTGAAATGCTGCCACTGTATCAAACCCTGTTTGTGTGTGTGTGTGTGTGTGTGTGTGTGTGTGTGTGTGTGTGTGTGTGTGTGTGTGTGTGTGTGTGTGTGTGTGTGTGTGTGTGTGTGTGTGTGTGTGTGTGTGTGTGTGCGCGCGCGCACGTGTTCTGGAGTCAGCATGTGAGAGCGCTATATATACGTCCTTGTATTGATGGGTGTGCATATATGCCTCACTCATGGGTGGGGGGGATTTGCATGTGAGAACAGCCTGCAGTAGCAGCATAAAGGAACAGACAGCTAAATACAAGGCTGTGCCAATGTCGTCACAATAACCCGTTGAAACTTTATTTCCAATCCCGACTTGTATTTGATTCTTATGTTATGTTATCACAGATAAAAAGAAAACATTCTTCTTTGAGTTTTTTGTTTCTCTCTTTGCGGGGTGGTTTGGTCATGGCAGCTGGTTGTCACTGCTTGTTTGCTCTGTAAGTAAAATACATGTTGCTGACCAGCCATGGTGCACTGCGTGAAGCTACTTCTATATCTTCAGATGTTTGTCTGTCGAAACGCATATTCGTTTGTTCTACTGTAAAGATAAAGGGGAAAAACTTGCCCTGCTGATTTCTCTTAAGGCTCAACGTTTGAGATAGCCATAAAGACTGAGATGCTGATCAAGAGGTCTGAGTTAACTGGAGTTAATCCAACATTTAATGGGAATTGAGGAGCGCTAAAGTGCAAGCTATTGTGACAACACCGTGCGAAGTGATAAGAAAAAAACAAGTCTTACCTTCCCAAACTGTTCAAAATACTGTTTCACGTCTTCCACTACTGTATTGGCTGACAAGCCACCCACAAATATTTTCTTTGTTCTTGTGACCATCTGGAAGGAAAAAGGGCGACAGGAGATGATTAGTGACAAAGCTTCAAATGCTTTGCGCAACACCTTTAATGAGACGTCATACACAGTAAGTGAGCAGCACCTGGGTTGGAGGATGTAACAGAGCAAAGACACTGTGATGCTAAACAGGAATACATGCATTCACACAACGAAGATTTTTAAAAAAGTAGCATCGCTCCCAAGCAAGGTCACGAACACTTGAGCTCTTAGAAGGAAAAACAAAAATATTGTAGTCGTGCGCCTTTTCTGCAGGTTTTTGGATGGACGCTCAAATCAAAGCAGATTGTGACAGAATTTAAAATTTATTCCATTTCATCCTTAAAAGTTTCTGTTTATCTTTCCAAGCA
>VURO01021129.1:0-26354 GCA_015108175.1 Pelvicachromis taeniatus
ATAACGAGAATTCCAAACAAAGGATCAATAACATACACATTACACTTCACACTAGGGTGTTTGCACTTGAATGTCACGCAACACATGCACATTGATATACAATGATAAGAAACCAAATAAAACTTTACCTCATTGGCCTCACTCAAAGGGAATAAACTTTAATCTTTACATTGTAGGAATATCCAAAGAAAAGGCACTCTTCCATAACTTTCTGGAAACGTGCAAACTTCGTGGCTCTTCTCTTAACTAGCTTGCTGAGTGCGTCAGCTAAAAGTGCCCGCTTAGCAACAACAAACGGAACTTTAGAAAAGGTTCCTATCTAATGACACAGTTAGCACAAATAACACATTGAAACACATGAATTTAATCAACGAAATACGAATTACTATTTATTCCTTATTTATTAATATTTCAGCTATTTATTGTTTCAAACTTAAATATCTGATAAAATGAACTTAAATGCAAGAGTTGCCTATGACGGCAGCTACAGCAACACTCATAGCCAAGACTCACTGCAAGACTCACTGAGAATCACTGCATTCCTATAACACTGATGGACTGATACTGAACATTATTAATCCAGATTAACATTACCCACAATGCAACTTTACAAGAGTTCAGTCAGAGTATATATTTTCTTTTACAAGCAGTCTTCAGTTTCAGCTGACATCACCTCAGGTGACATTATGTTAACTTGTTGCTATTGGGGTTTTTTTATTTACAAAACCTCAAACTATGAGACTTTCGTATTAAAAAATTGAAAGAGAACGCAGTAGGGGGTCAACAGCCAACCTGGCTGTGCAAGGAATTCAAAAATAAACCAGGTAGCATCTGCAACACTTTCTCATTAATTTAAGTCCAGGACATAAGAATTTTTGAGAAGGGTGTATGGACTGGTGGCCCCACCTTTACCCCTTTGTCAAATGGGAAAGGCCCTAGCCCCAGTGTGACTCTAAATTTTATATTATTTATATAATTTACATGATTTATATGCAAAACCTACATATAGTTGAAAAAAAAGGTTTCATATCTATTTATAAGAGTTGCTCTATGGTGGTAACACACTGTATGGTAGCAAGAAATAAGGTATGCTGTGGGCAATCATACTAGTCAGTTTGACGGGCTATCCAGCTGTGCAGTACATCCTAGTTAACTGCCATCCCTCAAATCTGATTCAGTGGAAGCAAGGATTTCTCGTGATCCGAGGACAGACACGAGTGATGCAAGCGAGGGGAACATGCTAGCATAAAAACACAGAAAGATGTAGATGAAAGATGAAAAGATGAAAACTCAGGGAGCACAGATGACATGGAAAAAACAAATGCCAACAAACACAGGTTCCTATTCTCTTTTCTCATTTTTCCTTCCATATTTCCAAAATGAGAACTCCTGATCCAAGGCTTTCAGTTTAAAGTAACACAATGTGCTGTCCTTTTACATCCCTCCCTATTTCACTTTTTGATATCATGACATCATTACAAACATTACTTTTGATTAAATTCACAATGTAGTAGGCAGAAACTGTGACTGTGAATCATCTGAAATAACTAATTAAAGTTATGAATGCATAAACAACACTTACATTTTCTCTGTGAGTATCATGCCTGTTAGATCAGGGATCTCAAAAAGATACACCTATGCATCCCTGCTCTCCTGTAAAGCTTCTCTCTTTGAGATGCACTTTAGGAATTGAGGTTCTGACCTCATTTTCCAGGTCACAGGCAGGAGGACAGAAGAAAGGCATGAAATTGAGAAGTAAAAAGACCACAAGATGTGCTTTTTACAAAATTAATACAGAAACCAAAGCAGCAACTAACGAAATGACAAACAAAATGATGTAATGTCTTCCAATAAAAGTATACATCCTGCAGGTTGAAATTATGTCATTTATACTAGTTGAATGCTCCCTGATTGCACAGCTTATTAAAGAGCAAGGACTCATTACAGGCCAAAAAACTGCAATCAAATAGAGTTGATGAGGCATTGTTGTTTTCTGCGTCTCCCTATATTCATATTTTGGAACTTTGTTACCAGTTAAGAATGTGAGATTGAAAACTGGAGCTACTGGAGCAGAAACTTGAGCACTTCTTTCGCTAAATAATGCATACTTCTCAGGAGGCTTTGGATCTTGTCATTTCCGTAAAGAACCATGTGTAGGTACACTCTGTCGTTGTAAATGTGTGTAAAATCACTCTTTGACAGGTACCATTATAATAGAGCTCTTCCCATTGTTCTCAGGGCATGTTATTGTCTCTTGTGTGTTACTCAAATCCACCACCTACTGCGTACTTCTTCCCCACTGAACTGAAAGCCTGTCAGCAGCCATTATTCCAAGCAAGACCTTTTGCTGTGATCCCTGCCATGTTTCATCCAAGCGTGGCATTTTATTCCAAAGCCCTCTGTCTGAGCATGTTAGCTACTACTAAAATTATTGCATGTGAGTGTTTGTGTGTGTTTGTGTGCGAGTGCGCGCACGGCTATTCTTCTTTTGCCCCTAACTCTTGTCATTCCTGTGGACGAATACCAGCAAAAGGAGCTGAGTGGACAAGATTGCCTCTCTCCAGTATTTCACTATTTCACAATGGGGTCTGGATTGCGTATATGCATGCATCTGTGCACACACGAGCTTGTGTGTGGTTAAATAATTAACACTGTTTGTCGCCTTGCTGCAACACATCACTCACACACTGATCTGATTAATGTAGCCCCAGGAGATACACAGCACCAGCCTAGCCTGCAAAATGAGAAATGCTACATGTACGTGTGTGTGTGGGAGGGGGGGGGGGGGGTTTGTGCACACCATAATAACTTTCATGAATGAATATCAGTGAGAAAAGTCAGAGATCAACTCTGTCCACAAGTCATCATTTGAGACAAGACAGAAATGGATTTGTAAGACAAGTCCACCCAGTCCTAATCATCTTGTATTTTCTCTATCTGTTTTGGCACTTTTTGAGCACCTGAAATCACATGAGGTTACTGACAAACCTCTTCAATTAAGCAAGCTGCAACTGGCAGAACAGTAATGTCTTTTACAAAGCAACTTTTTTTGTATATTGCACCTACACATGTAAGGAGCATCTGAATTCACATATAGGCTATTAGGGGCAACATGATGGACATTTTTCCTTCCTTACTGGTGTCTAACTGTGTGGTGTACAGTAAAGTCTAATGCTGGCAGTCCAGCTGATTTTGCTCTTACGCTGTTCGTGCTTTATATATGATGTGTGAGGTGTTGCTCAGAATCTCACACAATGTTGAGATGCTGAGGATTGTCAATGGGGTTTGTGGACCTGGCAGATCTCCCTGGTACCTCTGAGAGATGGTGACAAGACATATATCTGTAAAGGGGGTGTTTGGAGTGCAGTTCTTTGGTCAGATTTTTAAAAATTATACATAAAATATAAACAAATCCTACAAATAAAAAACAGAGTATACCTACACAGACACTAGTTAGTAATATATAAAAGTGGTTGTGACTGTACTTTTGTGATCAGGGCTCTTTGTCTTTAGAGCATCCTGTCTGAGCAGATCCCACTTAGTGGTTTCTTCTTTTTTGACTTACTTGTGTTGTCTCCTTATAATCTATATTACAGCTTTTATTCGTTTATTCCTTCACTTGTATTTATTTATTTATACTTTTTAAATTGTTTTTATTTTTTGTTATTTCATTTTAACCTTATCTCACTATAACTGGAATTTTATGTCAGTCATGTTCGATCTTAATGTTTGGCTTTAAGATTCATTTACATTTAGAGGATGCATTTTTATTTAGTGTTATTTTCTAAAAAAAAAATTAAAAGAAATTCTAGTATTTTTATTTTAATTTAAATGTATTTTTTTTTTAAACCTTTTTTTTTTTTTAAGATAATGTAGGCCATGTGCTGCTCTATGTCACCATCTGCTGGTGAAACAAAAAAGACACTAGTCAATGTTTTAGTTTGAAAGTTGACATTAGGGTCTAAAAGCCCAACACTGATGATCTGGTCTTTCGTCAGAGCAACATTGGCTTTCATCTTCATATTGTCCAGGAATATCCAGGATATTGCCCACAGATTCTGGAGAGAGATGATAAATATTTCACTTTGTTGACTTGCTAGTCATTCAGTTTATCTATTGCTTGAAGCTGGGAAGGTGGCAGACAGTTGGTCTTTAAAACAGCCCCTGCAGTAAGAGTGGCCTGGAAAAAAGTAAGGTTGCAGGTTATAAATACAAATAAAACAGGCTATATTTTTACAGTATTTTGTAGCTTTAAGCTCATTATTGAAAATAATAAAATAAATATAATTCAAACATTTAAAGATCTGATAGTCTGCACACAAATCATTACATTACTAATGCTCAGTTCCTATTGCTCATGTAAGAAAGGCTTAGCCTAACCACTGTCATTGTTCTGTCACTTTTCTTATGCACTCTACTAAATAAAGGTGCTGCAAAAAATAGATACACAAATGTTGCTCAACTCCACCTGAACAGCCTGTTCTTTTATTCTCCTGGCAACCATATTGCCATCGAATCACCACGTTTCCCTATCAGTTAAACTAGAAGCCTTTAAGGCCAAAACGCTCTGTTCTTTCTTGTCCTCCATATTGATTTGGTTGGTGCACTGTGCGGCCTGCAGATTGAATTAGCTTCCAGCTGAATTGAAGCTTTGAGTGAGGAGAAGCTGTGCTGTGTTTGGCGATAGGGCTGGTAGCTACCACAGAGACATCTATTCTGACTTCATAAAGCATTTCTGGAGAGACACATCATTCTGAGAGATTATTTTATACATTATATGGTTTAAACAGTTTCACTTAAATCTAATGACTGTGTGAGAAGGTCACTGTGTCAGGTGTCACACTAAATACCAAATCCCCAGTGACACACAGCTAACAGTAAACTTAATGTGAGTAAGATGATGGATGCTCAGCATTGTTCACATCACGTTATAAAAGCAGAAGTCAGGGTAAGCTGGATACGGCAAGATTTGGAAAATCTTGTTATATGAGTGGTCCCTATTTTGGTGGCAATCCTGTTTATTTTTAGTATTTCTTTTTTCGTTTTTGCCCATGTCACATTTAAGTTAGATCTTGACAACATGGGCCTATACTGCAGTGTGCTTGCTGCTGTTAATGGCTTACACCAATGAGTCATAGCTTAGCAACAAGCCTGCTGGCCTATTTTTGGTTTCAAGCAATTATCCACAATGCAGTGTGTTGGTGCGGTTCTATGACACTTCCAGATTGCGGCTATAATGAAGGGAAAAGGTCTGTGCCCACATCTGATAAGTGCCTTCAAGGTTTTTCAAAAATATTACATATCACTAAGATCAAATAATAACATGTGAATTATACACCACTGTGTGATTACTTTTGCTATTTTAGCTTCTTAAATGGAACCACGGAGCTAATGGACCCGTGTTCTTATGATATTCTGTAGAATTCATGCTGCATAATTTCCACCTTGATGTAAAATGTAAACCAAGACATTTCAACCAACAAGTATCAGTCAAAAGTACTCCAATCTGACTTGTGGCTTGGAAGCTGTGAATCACATAATAGCATTCCATGCTAAAGCCAAGGACACTTAGAAACAAGACAGGCAGTTGAGCACTGTGATATGTTATAACTTAATGAATCCACTTTCAAATTTCCTGGGTTTGCATTTGCATTTCTCTTTGCTGTGACCTTTGACTTAATATCAGAATTCACAGGTCACGGCTGTTCACTTGCAACAATCTTGCTGATTGATCTTTTGACGATCTGCTTTAGAAGCCACCTCACATTCTTTTGCTTTTGGACGGGTTCCTATCAGTTCTTTGTTGAACCACAGCAGCATGGAGAATATCTCGGTGAGCTGGATTGCAAATTTTACTTGTCGCATCATTTCTCCAAACTGACTGCGCCCTGTTGTTGTTGCATCTCTCCTCATCTATCTGTGCAGCCATTTACCTCTTTCCTCACAACGTTTCTGCAATTCATCCTTTTTTTCCGTCCTGCCGATGAACAGATTCCCCCCCTCACTCAGACACTTCTTTTTTTTCTAATGTGTTTCAGTCTGAGATGCTGTCTATATTATAAGCAGCACTTGTGGGATGATTCTATTACATGTCTCCTAGCTGCTGGGTAATTCAATAAGCACCACTGAGATGACACACAGTTATAATCTACTTAATGAAGCTACTGAACTGATGAATTGTGTGCCTTTTTGCTCCTTCATTTCACCCCTTACCCTCCTCTATGCTCCAACTCTTTCCACCCACCACCACCCCCTGTCTCTTCCTTCCCTCCTCTTTCTCTTTGCAGGGTGTTGATGGAGAGCAATTCGAATGACAGCCGGGACTGTGGTCATCACTGGTGGAATTCTAGCTTCGGTTATATTACTCCTTATCATTGCAGTACTGTGCTACTGTAGGCTGCAGGTGAGACGTCATCATCTGTTTTGTTTGTTGCATTTACTTTTTGAAGAACTGCAGGTAAGAGATTGTAGTTTGAGTTGAATCATTCTGCTGCTTTAATCTGTAAAATTATGCTAGTGAATTGTCAATTGTATCTGATTCTAGTGGAAACGGAAAACCAATTGAAAGCAAGGTTTAAAAAAAAAAAGTTAAATTACACAACTGATCATTCAAAACATAAAACGGAGAGAGGACAAAGACCCCTTGCTCTGTCAGCTCAGGATTAGAAAATCATTACAATTGTGAGTTTGAACAATTTCATTTCATTTTGTGTTAGTATACAAATCATATGAAAAACAGGAAAGAAATCTTAGCAATCACCTAAAATAGTTTTCAGTGGTCTGGAGGTGAGCTAAAAATCTACCTTGGATGCTGACACAAATCTGTACTGCCACGCATTTTCACACCTGTGCAACTGAGCTCAATGTGGACAGCAGCCAGAGTGGCAAAGATTTCAGTAGTGAACCTCAGCCTTGGAGTACATAATGTGTTGGAACACGTCTTTCTTTTCTCCCTTCAGAAAGTAGGGACTGTCATTTTTGGCACAGTAACAACCGTGCCTCATTTTAGCAAGGTAATAAACAAGGCCAAGTGTTTGCCATATGTACTGACTTGGACATCTTTAAGTACTGGTTGATGAGCTGCTGCCAAGGTAGTTGTCTTTCCCGTCTCTGCTGAGGAGCTGTTAAAATGACGGTTGAGCTCTTGGACACTTCCCCAATGATCAATTCAAGGAGGATACCTAGTGGTTCCAAACTTCTTTCATATCACAATAAAGGCCTAAGCTTTATAAATGGTTTTACACATTTGCTCCTTGTCTCACAGAGAATTTTCTCGATTTTCATGCAAACATTTAGCATTACCTGTGGTTCCCCTCAGGTTCTAATTTATCTGAACCAGCTTTGTAGTGCAGTAGCAAAATAATTGTAATTAAAAATGTTTTAATTTCTGACTTTAAAAGAAATTTGCCCCCCAAAATCATTGTCACTAATTGTAAATTAGTTAAATTCATATTAAGTGTGCAAAAAGTGAAGGGGTCTATGAATAGTATCTTAGTATGCATGCTGTGTGAGTGAAAAGATGAATAAGAAGCAAGGTTTAAAGCTCCTCAGATAAAAGCACTACATAAATGCAGTCCATTTACTGTGATCCTCTGGGAACCAGGTAACATAGCTAGAGGGAAACTGTACGATCCTTTCCTGACAGCATTTCTCCGGATCATAAGTAATCCTCAAATTACAGCAGATATTAGATGGCAGGATGCCAGGAATTAATTTGAAAGCTAGGTTACCACAACCACATTACCTCAGCTAAAAACTGGACTCTGTTTACAACATGAGAGAAAATTGAGTGATCGTTGAGACAGCTCTCTCTCATGCACATTTGATATCATTTGGTAATTTTTCTTCTTTCTTCTCTCATCTCCACTTTTTTCATCTGTCTCCATCTCCTGCTCTCATCCCTCTGTTTCTATCAGTATTATTGCTGCAAGAAGGAAGAGTCTGAGTCGGAGGAGGAGGAGCCAGACTTTGCAGTTACATCTCGCCTCCCACCAGTTCACTCCAATCACAACATTGTGGCGGCTACAGCCGCCGCCTCCTCCATCCCAAATGGCCCTGCCCTTTTTTCCACCCCTCCAATGGCTAGGAAACTGACACGATCGCAGACCTTCTGCCCATCCTGTACACACTATGAGATGCCTTTCTACCTCCAGCCGCCTCAGCCGCAGCTCCACCACCAACCAGATGGGTTGAGGAACGGAGGGGACCGGATCAGCTATCGCAGTGTCCAGCAGCAGGATCTGGACCTGCCAGTGCCTGTAAACATTTCAAACTATCGTAAACCAAACCTTGCCCGTTCAGTTACCATGAGGGACATGTTCACACGCAGCTGTAGCATCAGCACTGATGTTTAGCTGGGTGAGGTTTAACTCAGTTTGAGCTGATGCTTACATTCATCTGAATGGGCTGGGCTGGACTGGGCTTGAGTGAGACTGTGTTTTTGTCATCTTGGCCTGTGTAGTCTGATCTAGTCTGGCCTCATTCTACCAGTCACCTTTTGCAGAATGGAGGACTCAGCTGGCTCTCAGGACAGTTTTTTCAAAGGTACTATGCTCAGGTCCATGACCTCACACTTGGGCCAATGCAAAGTGTTTAAAAATGTTAAATTACCAACAACATAAACTTGATTTGTTTTGAGTCATGGTTTTTTTTTTAATTAATTCATTTCTTTTATGATCTGATAAAGTCTGTGTTGCCCTACTTTCTCTGGGCTCTTCTACCGTGGTCTGTAGGATAGGCAGATTCATGACGTGTGAAAATGATGTAATCAGTAGGGATTTCTCTCTTCCAGAGCTGCTACAAACAGAATATGATTAGGAAAAGTCCAGTGTTTCCCTCTCTTATGATGGGATTATCTGTCTGGTCCGCCATCCACAGATTATAGAGGTTATGAAATATCACTCACAGCCAGTGGAGAAGGGAGAGCGGGTTGTTGTGTTTAGCTGCCACCCCGCAGACATGTTCGACAGACGTAACTTATGCCATAACATTTTAAGACGTAAAGGGCTCACAGAAGATTTCCCTCATCCTTTCATAGAGTCACGTAGTTTGACGAAAGGCTGGTTTCTTGGAGCATCTGTTGAAAACACAGTGTACATACAGTATTTTACACTTCAGACGAGATAAATCTCTGCATTCTTGCAGGCAGTGTGGACTAGGTGCCAAAAAGGTTTGTGATCTTCATTTGTGTGCATATATGTGAAGATCTGCGTGCGTGTGTGTGTGTATGTCTCAATCAATTGTTCAAAATTTTTATTCCATCCAGTTATGCACAACAGGTCATCCATGTGTATAATGAACCCAGAGGTGGGCTGCAATAACATTTTATTGTAAGAGGTGAAGCGATTACATTATTTCGTTAACCTAAATTCATGTTAATGCAAGGAATGACCCAAACAGATTAAATAACAAACAAAATGGATTTGCAACTGTTTTGTACCAGTTTATTTTACAAATTAATGCTATAACACTGACTCAAGTTGTAGATGCCAGTCAGAAAAGCAAAACATTTTTTTACAGCAACACCTTAAGCTTCCAATGTGAACCCGATTATAGTTCTTCACTGAAGTTAGTGGACATTCACTACATTCCTTGTGTTGTGTCTGATTTATTGATGTATGGATTCCTGGGCTAAAGATTCACCTTTAAAGGCACATCTATAAATATTTAAAAGGACATAACATACACTGCAGTCTCTCCCCCTTCTCCATTCATTGGACTGAGGAATATATGCTCTTGCTCTGAGGTACTCAGTGTTCCTTCTTGCGATTGTTTTTATTTTCTGCGCTTGGCTGACCGGCCTGGCTGGAGGGCTAATTTTCTGACTGGAGGAGCAGTTGGTGACTTTTATGGACAGAGAACACACTAATAATAAGTTAAATTATTTACTGCTTGAATTCAAAAGAGGAAATGCCCGTAGCTGTGGGAGGGACTTGAAGTTGATTGGATTGTTCTTTTTGGACCCACCTACCACTCTCTCTTGCAAATGGATGGTTACTGATGTTGTACTTCCTGTCCCTTTTTCTGTCTCTCGTTTTTTTTTTAATTACTCATATATTTTTTCCAAACTGTGAAACAGTGAGTAATTAGTTTTTTGTTTTTGTTTTTCCTTTGTAAAATGTGCTTTCCTGCAAATACACTAAGCCACAGTACACATGTTTGTAAATCTAACTTTGCAAGGACATTCATTTATATTTCCCCAATCCCTCATCCTAACTGTCACAACTAGCTGCCAAACTCTTGCCTGTGTAATCTGAACCTCATTCGACCCATAACCCTAAAGCCAAGTTAAAACAACAGGTTAAAGGAGAAAAGGTGATGAGGGGCACAAATGTCATCCATCCCAGTACTCTCTCAATTTTAAACTTGTCCTCACAAAGATAGCCATATAAGTACACTCACATATGCATACATGCAGACACACACGATAGTTCTCAATGTTTTTATTTTGGAATCTAAAACTACGTGACAGTTGCACAGGAAATTTAGTGCCATAAAGAAGTATAGAAGTAATTTATTATTATTATTATTATTATTATTATTATTATTATTATTAGAAGTGTACAAGTGTATATTGAAATGCAGTGTTGCTTTTACCTTGAAGTATTTGAATTACTTGCTTTATTTTATGATTCAGCTGGTTTTTCAGACTCGGTACAGTACTGCAGAAAATGTTTCTGTTCTTGTTTCTAATATATAACTGACAGACACATTGTTGCTAATAAAACAGTATGAAAATCTTCCTTTTCTCATTCTCCTTCATCTTCTAGATGCGTCACAAACCTCAGGGGTCATTTACCGCATCCATATTTGTGCACGAAGATGCTTGCGTCAGTCAACAAAGTGAAGGCTTTTCAGAAAAAGATTTCATAAGTGTGCATTAATGTAATCAGAATTTGTATAGCACATGCTAATCACGTGTGATTTTCTAAATGGAGGTTAAATATCAGCAAACTGAAGTGCTTCGTGTGATGGGGAATTCTCCAAGCAATAAATGTAACAAATTTTGTCTTGCAGGAATAGTTTTATTTAGATTGCTCTTTAATGGAAAATTAATTTTTCTTCGTATTTCTAATTCTGTTTTGTTGGGTGTGTATGTTGGCAATTTGTTGTTGAAGGACTTAATGAGCTGACATCTGTGGCTCATATTAGCTCAAAGAGGGAAATTACTGTTATTGCCATGGACCAGCTGAAAGTTGTGCTCCCTAAAGTTTACAAGTGTAAATATATCTAAAGGAAAACCAGAGAACTTTCTAATATTGTTTTTCAATATCAATTTCAGCGATGCAGCAACAGATCAAACAATAACATAAGAAAGCATCGACTCCTGCTGAGGCTTGAACTACAGCAGGAGCAATAAAGTCTGTTTATATACAGGTCCTGTCTGCCCTTAGGCAACAAGGTGAGAGTCATGACAGCAAACACAGCTTAACAGGAAGGGTAACAAGCGAGAATCAGAAGCAGTCAGATGAAAAAGTAACAGTTAGAGGCTAGGAGATGATGATTAATGAAAAAACATTCAGACATGTAGGCTAAATGATACAAAAAAGAAAATGCAAATCTTTATTTGAGCAGTAAAGGGAATGAGTCAGAGAGGCATGGCAAGTAATCATACAATGGGAAAACAACTGAAAACTATTTCAGAGAGGAAATAGGGGTAGTTATTAGAAGGATGAGTCAGAGGACATGAATGAAAAATAGCACACACCAAAGAACACACAGACAGATGGAGGCGTAGCCGAGCTGATTTCCAATCCAGAGCTCCCTGGCTCAGACATGAATAGCTATTTTGTGATGGCATTAACACAACAGAACTGCTTCAGACATGAAAAACCTTTCAGATAGTGATGGACTCCCTTTGATGTGGATATATATTCAAACTCCTACTTATTTCTACATGAATTGCCAGCGCTGTAACAGGGAATTACTGTCACACTAGCATTCCACCCACAAGACAAACTAGCAGGAGATGGTTTTTTTTTTCTCGTTACAGTCAGCATAATTTACATGTAGTGATACTAGTGCCAACGGACACAAAAGTGGAGCATAAGTTGCACAGCAGCTGGATAGTTCACTGATGGTGTCTTTATGTTAAAAAAAAAAAAGTCTACAGTCTGATCAAATTTGATCTCATTTTCATGTCAGCATTACTGCTTATGGGATGGAAGAATAATTACAGATCAACTATGAGCCCAGCTCTGTCAAACGTGAAATCATCAAAGGCATGGATGATGGTCTGAATATCTAAATATAAACAGGTATCACTCCTTCTGCAAGCTGTGTCTAAGATTTATTCTAATCAAATACCAAAAATCTATTTTTTAATGGATCCCTTCAGGCTATTTATTTACATCCATACTTGTGCTATATATGTGTAAATGAGAGGTTGTGCAAGCTATATGAATTATTTAGAGGAATAATCACCTTCAGCGTAAGTAGCACAGCCTTTCAAAGTGTATTGATGTTTTAAAGCATGCTGTGCATCATCCACTTCAACCAGGAGCAGCAGGCTCACTCTAACGTACTCTGTCTGTCCAGTGGATCTCTGCAGATTTCTCTTACTCTGTGCCTATTTTATGGTCCCTGACCCTAATTCTCCAGCAGGAGGAGCTGGGACTCTATGAATTATGAACACGATCGATTGGAAGTTCCAGCTAATATTCCAACCCAAAGCTTCTTCTCTGTTTCCTCCTTATTGCCCAAACTGTCATGTTCCTTCCACTTCACCTTCCCATTTCCTTGTTCTTCTCTAGGCAGATTTTTTTTGTACTTCCTTTTCTCAGGACCTGTTCCACTACACTTTCTTTTTCAAATTCTAATGAAGAAAATGAGATTTAGACATGCAAAAGTTAGAAAGAAAGCAGGTAGTTAGAAAGTCTTTTGGAGCTGCCGGCATCAAATGATGCACCCATGTACATACCCAATAACATTCACACACACACATCAGTGTTCTTGAAGTGTGTAGGTGCACTTCAGTCCAACAACTCACATTTGAAATGGTTGATTTGTTACAGCAGTAGATTACACTTAGAGTTTGGTGTCCAGGCACTGAGCTCATCACTCCCCACAAATAAGATACACATAGAAACTGATGAATAAATATCCCTCCACCTCAGAGCTCACAGGTGGATGCTGGGTTGGTTAGAGGGGTGAAACAGCAGCCCTTGCGTTGCTGCATGGTGTCAGAGGGAGAGACGAGAAGTTCCACAGCTTCATTAAACGGAGTGTGTATTTGGTACCTGATGAGAGGAGAGTCGGGCATATTAGTTTTTATGATACAATGCAGTACAAGTTGCCTGCCTGAGCTAGTTTAGATGTTTTCTTTGGTTTTAAACATTGACACTCTGACCAAATCTGGCAAATGTAACCACATATTGCACTGCTGGCTGCTCATAAGGGATTATTTCTTGTAAATATTCCTTTATATTATCATCCCTAAGACCCTGTGCTACCAATGTGGCACAGCCTGCATTTAAAACCAAGCATGAGTTGATGAAACACTATGCTCGGAGTATAATTATAACATACAGCCATACACTGACAATACCTCTGTTATCTTGCTATGACAATAATTTGTATATATTCTCTTAATTTAACAAAATTTAGACTTGGAGATAAATGATCTTGTTGGGAACAGGAACACACATCCCTCTCTTATTTTTACTGCTGTGTCAGAGATAGGCAGAAATAGACATCCTCCATAAATCTCTCTTCCCCACATGCAGACATGACTGCATGTGGGAGCCATTACTGCCCAGTGTGTGTAATATTGCAATTTCTGAAAGGAGGAAAGGGCATTCCTCCTGTCTGAATTTTTCATTCCCCGTGCTCTCTGTTTCTGTATAACAACCAATAAATAAGCAATGAATCCTGAGGACATAACACAAAATGGACTGGATTTTATGTCCACCACACCCCAACATCAGATCCCCCAAGATACACATTTTGTCTGTCTTTCTCTTCCTGCTTCACTCTCTTTTTTGTCTCCATGAAGAGTTTTTCTTTGTGATGTTTTTCTTGTCTTGTTTTTTTAAGAGTTAAATCCTTTGATGTATTCCTCATCCTTTTGTATTTACCCAGTGAACTGAACTGGAAAAAGTCTGGCCCAAATATGTGGTGGAAAGTGTGTGTGTCTGTGTTTTTGGATTGAACGTGACCTTTTGCTTTGATAATCTACCACAGATTTAGATTTAGAGTGCTGGTGGCTTTGAATCTATCTGAGAGGCAGCTTGTTTGGTGAACCGTCTAGAGTACACTCTATTTAGATTAGTCCATGAATATATGCCACAGCATATCTCACTGATTATGCAATATTCTTCTCAGTCAAGACGTGTGTGGGTTGTTTCAGACAGGGGATGGGAGGAGGGGGATGAAAGAGAGCCTGTAAGTGCTGTGAAAGGAAATCAAGTGAGAGATGAGATAAAGAGGGAAATAATGGAGTCAATTTAAGCAGTACTTTACCGCCATCTGATGGTGAGTGCAGGCATTGGTTCGTCACATTATTAGTATTTTTTGGTCATAAAGCAGGGGTGGACAATTAATTTTCTCAAGGGGCCACTTGGGAAATTGGGACAGTTGTGAAGGGTCCAACAATCAGCTGAGGTTTTTGATTTTAGCACCTCAGTGCAGGCTGCCACAACAGTCCCAGTTTCTCATGCGGCCACTTGGGAAAATTAAATGCCCAACACCTTTAAAGGAAACTATTCTCCAAACCCTTTAGACATAGTGGCATCTGTGCTGGACATGTGACTGGAAACATTAATCAACTACTGTTCTACTCCAAGACTACCTTTGTTTAGGACAAAATACAATAATATTTATCTTAACAGATATTTTAGAATATCTGTAAAGCTCAAAGAGACGTAATATTTTAAACAAAAATGTTGGGGTTTTTTTTCTAAAAATATACACAGTGTGGTCATTATTGACTGGCCCTGGTCAGTCACCGTGCGACCCTCAGGTGAACTCTATTGACATACTTGTACAACTAAACTTGTAAAATAAAGTCATTGGTTAATGAAAATATAATTGCAGTAACAGCAAGTTATTGTGGCAACAACCAAGCCCATGTTAATTTTTCAGTTTACATCACCTTAGAGCAGGTGCAATAATTGGAGCAGGTGGACCTTTTTAAGTCTCTTTGGAACTAAAAAAAAAAAGGTCATAATCAGCTAATGAGGCCGACTTTGATTGTAATGATTTCATGATCACAGACAGCCTCGTGAACATGAGGGAAAACATGATCTCACCTGTAACTTACACTTAAAACTGATAAAGTAATGTCTGAGCATATATCAGTTTAAAAAGCGGTGAAAAGATATGTTTGTTTGTTTTTTGCGAGATACAGGGAGTTTTATTATTTCAACATTTTCGAAATACAGCCACATTACATTGAGCATAATGTGTGTTTAGGGTCATATATGTACAGTGGTTCAACGACCTGTTAATAATTTTTGTTGTTGTTGTTGTTGTTGCTTGTTTGTTTGTTTGTTTGTTTGTTTGTTTGTTTGTTTGTTTGTTTGTTTGTTTTGCGATTAAACAAGAAATTGCCAAGTGAGCTGAGTCCACTGACCCCTTGGTTGTCAGTCCTGTTTGTATTATGCCGAGTTTAAGTCAAATAAAACACTAATGTATAGAATGCAACAATTTACTTGTAAATACTTTAACAAGTCACTATCTGTTCACAGTCATTAGTAATAAAACATTGGGTATTACCCCAACAAATCACACAACTCTGTGTTGACCGATTGTCTCTAAATCCCGCCTCTCGTTTTCATCAACCAATCAAATTACGCTATCAATCTGTTCACCATTACCCTCGAACTGCAAACTTCCTTTTCCGCGTTCAGCTGTCGGATGTTGTATTAAACCAACACTAGCGCAATATTTCCTTAAGGCAATATGAACACGGAGCAGTCCGTTGAAACTAATTGTCGTGAAAGTAACTGCCCAGTTTCGACGCCGGAGGGAAATGACTCACAGAAAGGACAGCTTAAAAGGTAACTGTGATGATAGATTACCAATAATGTAGCGTTAACGTTAGCCACCAGCTCACAAAGCAACTTTATTACTAGGTGTGCAGTTTTGTTAAACCACATATATTTGCAGCCCAGTGGTTCATCTGCGAGCTTCATTTATTCTGTTCACGCTTTAAGGCTCGATTTACATGCAAACGCTTTTCTTTCTTTTTCTTTTTGTATTTTTCTGCTTAACACATCAAATAGAATAACATGTATAATAATAGCAACCTTTTGTAAAAGAAAAACGGACAATTTACTGATAATTCCTGTCATCTTACTAATTTTGTAAGATGGTGTTTACTTAAGTTAAAACACAAGTGACATAATATGTTTATTGGGTACTTAAACGATTGTCCAATCTTGAGCACCTTTGCTGCAACTAAGCTATTGTTGCTGTTGTTGGCTTAACAAAATTACATTTAATTATCCACATTTTTTCATAATTAATTAATTCCTTCTTTTTGTAGAACTCCATTCTCAAAGTTTAAGAAAATACATTCCCACTTCAAGTCACCTGTAAGTAACTTTCCTGTCTTCTTTGTCACACACACACACACAATCACCCATAGCATGCCACACATGCCTTATTCTGTTATGATTGTCACAGCTTCAAGTACTTGAGAGTGCTAAAGTCAGCCCTTCAGAGGAGGTGGAGGAGCTAGAGAGGAGAAGAGAGCAGCTGGATACAGAGATAGCACAGCTGGAGGCTGAGTAAGTACAGCTGTGTTGTTCTTGCTGTATTTCTGTCTTGAGGTCCAACTTAAATGGTATGGGTAGTAATGGTTCATTGCATCATTAGATGAACAGAACTCAGATTTAATGGTCCGCCTGCATGTAGCAGTTTAGCTTTTTTAGATGTTTATAATTTTGTGCCTTTGCCTGCATATGACCTTTTGCATAAATATGCTGAGAACTTGTGTGCGTGTGTGTTTTTAGGGGCTATAGAGTAGAGGAGCTGGAGCATCATATTGATAAGTTGCATGAATACAACGACATTAAAGACACTGGGCAGTCACTCCTGGGTCGTATCGGTAAGAGAGAAAAATACATTTCAATTCAAGTTTTAGCATTCAATTTATGTAGTAATGAGTGAGGTTTGGCGAAATTAAAATAAACTGTATATTATTAATGATTTTATAACTGCTGATGTGAATATTACTGTGATACAAAATGAAATGATACTGATTTCTGCTATAGAGTGCATGCCTATCATCACACATTGCCAGTAAAGTTAGGTAATTAGTTTGCACTAGTATGTTTCCTCGGCTTATGCACACTTTTTTTTTTTTTTTGTCTGGTGTGTTCCTGCATGAATACATGCATGCAAACATTACTGGAGGGGGGGTATATGTAATTAACGTTCACCCTGAGCATCAACTATTGTAAACACTGGGCAAAATATTTTCTTCAAGTGATCTCAAGTGTGAAAAATGTTTATCAGTCACCAAAAATATTGTATTATAAAACACCAAATTTCTCTCTGTTTGTCCCATGACACTTCTTATCTAAATGAGGTACTATGACATCATCATGTTGCCTAACAGCCACTTACCTATCAACAGGCTTAAGTGACCCATTTTTAACATTGATGCACCCCTACAACGTTATAAAACCACCATACCATTTTAATTTCACAACAGTAACATTAAATTTATTTCCACAAATGTTACCTGCCAATCATCTAACAATGGACTAAACTGACATTTATGACGGGATGAATGCAGCAGTACCTTTATTTTTCAGATGATGGATGGTGGACATGTTCCCTTAATCACCCCCTTTAATTTTAATAGAGCATTCAGTTTTTTTGGGGTGGCACATCTAAAATTACCTATATTTTCCTACTCTTCTTTAGAAAATCTGTCAGATTATGAGGCCGTCTTAGGTCACTCCACAGACTCCGTTGCATTCGGGTCTGGGGTCCGGCTGGGTCTTTCAAAACATGTAATCTTCTTCTGTTAAAGTCATTGTTTTGTTGAGTTGGATCATTGTTGTGATTGGTTAATTCTGTGCACTGTTTTTTTGTTTGTTTTTTAAAACATTACTAAAACCGGGCATTTTAACAGGGGTGTGTGAATTTGTCTATCCACTCACCTTCTTTACAGCTATGACATGTGAAGTCCACTTTGCTTGAATTTAATTTTAACTATGATTGCTGGTTAACTTGTTACATAACAAATTATAATAATAAACAGACATTGTGGTGACAAGTGTGAGAGTATTAAAAAATGTAAACTAAGAATTATAATGAAGATTTAACCTCTTCAGCCAGCCAACGGAGGGCAGCAAAGAGGCCTGCCTTCTTTTCTCTGTTGAAACAAAAATTTTTTTAAGTAAATCGTATACAGTAATTAATCCCGTGATGCACATAGGATTAATTATAAAAACCCTTTAGAAAAAAACTGACTGTCCTGTGCATATGTAAATTTTTTTTTTAAAGGTCAGTCACTGATGATCATGTAGTTTGGTGTTCAGTGATTATTTTGGCAAATATTGAATGGGTTTCAAATTTGGTACTAAGGTTTAGTAATTAGATTAATTAACTCACATATAAGGTGATGCTTGTACATCACTAGCATGCTGCCCAGACATTCCTTCCCTTCTTGTGGAGTTCAAAAGGTTTTCTGACCCAAAAAAGTTTTACCTTTTTACTAAAAGGGAATTATAATTTATCATAATCATAAGTTGCACAAGGTTGAGTAAGTAGGGTGAAGTTCAGTTTTCACACTGTAAGGAGTTCTGGTGAATCACAGCCATGTCATACTGCGTGAGGGTGTGTGTGTTTTATTGGGGATAAAATCTTGATGTTCCCTCTCCAGTTTAGTCTGTGATTTTAAATGTACTATGCACAGATACACTTATTTCACACTTGTGTAGAAAAGCTGGGTGATCTCTCATAGCTACCATTTAACTCAGCACAGTTTTACTATCTCTTTGAGTTCTCTGTCAGTACAGTGAAGAGTCAGGATGATAATGACTTCTTGGTGAACGGAGATGGCATTTCCCCTCTGATACAATAGCCGTCTTTCACATCACCCGCAGGCTGACACACAATTGCACTTTGTCATAGATGCATGCATTCAGTAACACGTGCATATATATTCAAATACAAAGACGTGCCGTCATTCTCTCTTCTCTCCTTCTTTCTCTCGCTCTCAATCACACACTTTCACAAAGGCTCGACACGTAACACACTAAGTTGCTGTTGTACTGTATGCTCTTATTCTGAGAGGGAGGAGTTGGGTGGGCAGGCTCTGGAGTGAGGACACAAGAGGAGATGCCCTGCATTACTCTCTAAAGACAAATATCCTTTGTCTCATGTCCATCTGTCTGTCTGTTTTTCTGAGTTCATGTTGGTACCTAGTTTTTTTCCTTTTTTGCAGATATTCACCACTTTAAGATTTGCATTTCTCTGAAATTGCTGAAAAAGTGGTCATAGAATATGACAGTGGATCGTATAACAGAAAAATAGTGCACATTGTGATACAAGTACCAAATTTGGCACAATTACTTGATTAGCTGTTTGAAAATCCAGGGTTGGACACCAAGATCATTCAAAATCAAACATACAATTTTAAACGTCTCAGATTAATTTTTCTCATTATCAAGAGCCTAGCTGTAAGATTTATATGCAGTTTTATCATATTATTTTGAAATCGGTGTTCAGTCAGCTTTGTCGTGTCTTTAGTAGATCAACAGATTTTTGCAAGCATTTTTGAAAACATTTTATTAATGACAACTTCAGCAATAAAAACAGCATAGCAAGCAAAAAAGTTAATGTTGATTGCATCTGCCTCTGTACTCATCTTTACGTCCATACTTGGTCGGTTCCTGGCAGCATGCAGCTATTATAGGGAGTGTGGTCCATGAAGCTGTACAGGCTTCCTCCTCAGCCTTAGCCCAGCCCCAGATGATTCCTGCCTGGTAGGCAGCATGCTTTGCATGGTCCCTAAGGGCTGCACCTGATGGTGGAATAGCTCTTCTCTTTCCATTCAAGGCTCAGTTCTTGCCTCATGAACTTGTTTGGTCATACATCACTATGAGTGCTTCACATGTTGCAGTTCATCGTCAGACACTTCAGGAGTCTAAGTTTATCAAAGGTTTTAAAAACGTCATCACACATGTCCTTCTGTTCCTAGGGTATTTAAAAGTAGAGTGGGAGACAGAGCCTTCAGCTTTCAGGCTTCTCTTCTGTGAAACCAGCTCCCGATTTGGGAAATGGACACCCTCGCTACTTTTAGAATAGAATAAACCTTTATTATCCCACGAATGAGGAATTCGGGTGTTACACAGCTCTTATAGCAAGGGGAACATAAGTATAGAAGGGGGGACACAAAGTGGTCTTTATATACATAAGCAACTGAAATTCGTATGTACAAGTAACAATGTACAGAAATATGTATAAAAAATTGTATGGAGATATGTATAGAATGTACAGAGATACCGTATATCTTCCACTAGTAGCCTGTCTCATTTAAACGCTGGTTACTAATAAACGGCGGTTTGAAAACATGTCACGACAAATAGACACCGGTCTCCAATAGTAGCCGGGCGACCTTCGACCCGGAAGTCCCTCCGTGCGGTCTTCTTTTTAAAGTTTATTGGCGGTTGGCAAACAACTGATTGGTGCATTACCGCCACCAACTGGTATGGAGTGTCACTGGAACGTCACTCAAAAAAAAAAAATCTCTGCGCTGTCGTCAGTCCTCCCGCGTCTCATCACTCGGCCAGCTGTTTCCAATCAGCCATCATCTACGACCAGTGGCATTTAAGCTGGCCCTCTTGACCAGTTTCCCCCTGTCCCTCTCTGCCATTCCACCACTCCAGCAGACCACAGCATAAAAGATGGCAGATGCCACCACAGTGTCGTAAAACATCCTTAGGAGAGTCCTGTTAAATCTCAGCCGCCATAGCAGGTGAAGATGGCTTAGACCCTTTTTGTAAAGTACATTTGTGTTTGTGGACCAGTACAGTTTGTTACTGAGGTGAACACCGAGGTATTTGTACTCCTCCACAGTTTCAATGTCCAAACCCTGGATGTTTTCTGGTGTAATGGGGGGTGGTTTCCTGCTGAAGTCAATCACCAGCTCCTTCGTCTTGCTGGCATTGATGCGAAGATGGTTCTGTTCACACCAGCTGACGAAGTCGTTGATGACCCCACTGTATTCCAGTTCATTTCCCTCCGACACCCAACCCACAATGGCGGTGTCATCTGAGAACTTCTGAAGATGGCAAGTGTCCGTGTTGTAGCTGAAGTCCACCGTGTACAGCACTGACCATCAACTGGCGGCCCACGGGCCGTATCCGGCCCACTGAGCGACTGGAAATCCAAAATTATGAGGATCAAAAATAAAATAGTGGTCCACACTTTTAAAGCAACTAAAAGTGCTCTATAAATAAAGTTGACTTAGCCTAACTGAGTTGAGGCAAAATATCTATCACTCCTAGTGGCTGACTGTGGTATAGGTGATGGGAACCTGAATCAAATGCCTTAAGTTTTGTAATGAAATGGAAGAAGTATAAACATTAAACATAATGTTAAGCCAAAATTAGATTTTGATTTGATTTTCTCCTTGGGGGTCCGGCCCCCCAAGGAGACTGTCTGGTAAAACTCTGGCCCTCTGACAAATATAGTTGATGACCCCTGGTGTACAGGGTGAAGAGGAAAGGGACGAGTACTGTTCCTTGTGGGGCCCCCGTGCTGCAGACTACAGACTGCTCCTGGCGCTCTCCAGATGAGAGAGGGCCCGATGCAGCAGGTAGATGACAGCATCATCCACCCCAATGTTTGACTGGTAGGCAAACTGCAGCGGGTCTATTTCTCTCCCAACTAGAGGACGAAGGTGGTGAAGTATGATCCTCTCTCCACACTCTTCATCAGGTGTGAAGTCATTGCAACGGGTCTGAAGTGGTTTGGCTCCTTGGGTTGCGTTGTCTTTGGGACCGGCACCACACAGGAGGTCTTTCACAGAATGGGGACCCTCTCCAGACTGAGACTGAGGTTAAAGATGTGTGTGATAACCTCACATAAAATTAGACTCACAATTTTCCTTTTTGATAAAGCTAATAATTATTGCTGGATCAGGTGATCCCTGATCTTCCCTTTTTTATGATGCAATATATCTAGGTTGCTGAGGGCCTTCCCATGATGCACTGTTTCTTCTTCATACTCCTCTTTTCAGTCACTATTTGTTTATACATCACTCTGCATTTAATAATTAGTTATCACTAATCTCTGACTCTCTTTCACAGCATGTCGCTTGTCCTATCTTCCTCCCATCACCCCCAACCGGTCACGGCAGATGGCTTCCCTTCTCTAAGCCTGGTTCTGCCTGAGGTTTCTCCTGTTAAAATTTAGTTTTTCCTTCCCACTGTCTATAATGCTAGAATAAACACATTGGCGCCCTTTGCTTTAATGAATGAGTGACTGACGTCTAGTCAGAGTTGCATCTTTCGCATAGCCTCGTGTCAGCCTCCTCTTGGTTGAGACAGCATCTAGGCACTTGGTACTTGAGTTTGATTGCGAGAGGCCTTCTTGTAGCAATCACTGGATTACTGATTGTGTCAAATCTTGTTGGCTAACAACTTGAACAACTATGTTTTGTTGCTGTCATCTCTGAGAAAATCTTGTGTATCAGGCGTTTATGTATGACTTTATACACCATCAATGACAGAGCTATAAATGAAGTTCATCACATACACTGGATCTTCTGTGCGCTTCCCTCACCTCGTTTAGTCTGGGAAAAATGTGGTTGACCAGGGTGTTCTGTGCACAGGCAACGTCTTGGGAGTCACAGGTGACAGATAACCTAGTGGTGAGGGCCAGTGCCAGTAGTTCATCCATGGGATGTGGCTGAATACTGAAACAAAGGCACTGCTCCTACCACCATGCCCCATTTATCCATGCATTACAGTAGCTATATAAACAGGCAACCACATGCAACGAAGTAGCGCTACTTGCTTAATAATATACCAGAAAAGTAAGCAAATAATGCATGTTTCAGAACATAGAAATTGACACAAGATAATGAAAATCAGTAAATTCCATAGTGATTAAATCCAAAAACTACTTTTTCATTTGTCATAATGGCTGCCTCCTTGAAAATTTTGATTTTCATGTGGCTAATCAGACAATATTATTATACAGAGTACCAAATTTGGTGTTTGCATCACCATTGCATGATTTTGGATTAAATTTGATATTCTCTGCTCCACAATTAGGGAAATATAGCATTTACATTCTCAGTTGATTATTTTGAATATATTCAACATGCAGACTTTCTAAATCAAAGCTTTAGTCTGTAGTTATCAACACTGTCCATTTTTCCTGGTACACAGACTCCTTATAACAAATGATGCCAAAGTTCATTTGTTATTTTAGCCCCAAATGAGTTTAGTATTCAGAGAGTTTTTTACATTTTATTTCAAATTAAATCTCATGAGACTTAAGAGACAACAAGCAGGATGTGTAATTACTAAAACCTCATTTCAAGTTCTTAGTAAATGCATATAATTTGCTTAAATTAGAATAAAAAGTTCTATTGATTTATAGATGTTGCTATTATTATCATTATTATAATACTCACCAGGTGCTATGCCAAGGATTTAACTTAAATCCATCATACAGTATCGATAAAGGGGGATCTGGTAGGTGCCAAAGTTATCATGCATTGTGACATCCAGCACCCCCACCCACCCCATCCACCCCACAGCAGTTGCTGAAATAAGAACGAGTCCTGCAACAGAACATTGTCTCCATTGAGCCCTGAGGGGTGTACTGTGAAGCACAAATGAGCTAGCATGTTGTAACAAGCCTGAAGCCATGAAGGTGGCTCTCTTTTTACCTTGTTAGGTTACCATAGTAACTAAACACATAACTTGGATCAGGATCTAGATCAGTTTATTTTATATTTAAAATCAGCTGTAGGAACCACATCTCGACGGATTCTTTTCAAGACAACATGCTTCAAATGTGATTATAGATTCTCTGCTTAAGGAATCTGTTTATATACATATACTATACTAATACCTCCAAAGGAAGCCCTGCAGTAAAGTCACACAGCAAAGTTATAGCAGTGTGACATGCGCTGCATGGTGACAGGAATTTGCATGCATTCAGTTGGTGATGTAGAAAACGTTTACATGTTTTTATGCTTCACCCTAATCTTCCACTGCTGGAATTACAGGAAATACGGACCACACAGGTCAGATAATGTATCACTCTATTTGTAGGCTACTTATCAAGGAGAATATCAACTAAGGAAAATTAACTTCACTGTGACCAGCTACAATCTAAAGTAGTTTCCACATCATCTTTATCATGTTATTGGATAGTGTCTGACCTAAAAGCGTTGTTGTTGTTTTAAATGGATCCATTTTGAAGTTGTAATGTGGAGCGTTCACGTAAAAAGTAAATGGCAAAAGATGTATTAACATTTTGTCTTCTAGCATTGTTGCCTATTACTGTTGTACTTTTACAGCTTTTCTTTGTAGACCTCTGGGACAGAAGAACAACAGACAATTTCTCTGTTGAAATGGGCAGCACTGAGCTGATCCTTAATTTTGTGGAAAGGTCAACTAACAGATGAAAGCTTGGCTATATTGAGCTTGCTTTGTAGCACAAGACTGGTGTCAACATCACACAGGTGGTCTTGGATTGTATAAAGAGGTAGCAACACCTGAGACTGAAAGAACTATGCGTAGTGCTCTAAGATCACTGGAGTAACCTAAATTTCATGTGTATTGACTGATTCTGTTTTAAAGACAAAAAAGAAAAGTGAGACCAAATGTCGATTGTACTTTTTTATTCCACTTTGCATCGTTAATTTATCTCACTGAAAGCATTCTCACTTCAGTTTTACTAACAAAACACAGTGAAACAATATTAATAGGTACTTTATTAAAAAGGAGAGCAAACTATTTGCAGGGTTTTTTGGGGGGTTTTTTTGTTTTTTTTTGCTGTGTGTATGTTTGTTTTCGTTCTTTGACTGTTGGATAAACAGTAGAATCGTTTCTGACCTTGGCAATTAGGGCATACAAAAAGTCTAATATTTGTTAGTAGCCTTTCTTTGCCAAGCAGTTATCTATCTGGCTGAACCCAACGATTATTCAGCATAGTTCGATTCTGCAGAATACTAACGACCCCAAGATCCAACTAGTAGGGCCAAGTAACTGGAAATCTTTCCATGGTATTTTATTACGCTTGGTAATAAAACACCATGGAGATGATCAGAATCCTTTAGATACTTCTGTTCATACCCCTTTAACCAAGCGCATGCCTCGTCTTTAGCCTGATACATTTTTTTGGTGCTGTACTCTTGGCCTGTTCAGTGTTTTGTGGTTTGTTTGAAATGTAGACTAGAGGGAGTTGACCCTGTAATCTGTCTGTCTTGCAGCTGCTCTGAGAGGGACAACCACACGAGATCTCTACGCTCACTTTGGTCTGGAACTGGAGGACTGAACAAAAAGAGAGAATGAAAATAAAATGGTGAGGACGGTTCTTCTGACAACGAGGACTACGGGTGGGGAAAAACAGTTAAACATCACAAACTTTATTAATAGATTTGATGTCCCTTTTTTCCTGGTTAACAATTTTGATAATGAAAGGACACTGGGATTTTTCCATTATGCAGGCATGGTATTTAAAATAGGCTTGCTATTCAAACCTATTAGTGGATTCATTCCTGTATTTCAAGCTTGCTCTGTGTGTACAAGGATGTAAATGCTGTTGAGGGTTAATTTAAATGTTTGAGCTCACCTAAATAGAACTAAAGTAAAGGCCTGTCTGTGCTGGCTAGTCAAATGCCAGTCATTTTTCTAACTTTGCCTGTTTGGTTTGTTATTTACAGAAAAGATGAGAATACTTGAGTGTTAAACTGTACTGCCAGTAACTGACATTAATTTAATAAATGAGGTGCTTAAATCACAATTTATAAAGATACACCGTCTTTTTGTTTCAATTCACATTCTTCACCTAATTCAAGAAAGGATACTGGGAAACCCTCAAGAGATATTTATTTTTTCCTTTCTGTCAACACTTGAACTAATGAAAAAGAAAAGCTCTGGTGGACTTGATGTACTGAAAAAAAGCACAGCGTGCATAGAACAATCTAAGAATCAGTGATGTGTCATCTGTTATCAAGAGTTTCACAACACCCGTGATACTCTGATTAACTTGATTGGCATCTGTACCTGCTTGTGAAACTGAATGCACAATGGAAATATGTCATTGGCAGGTTGAATTTTCTTGCCCTGATAATTGTATCTCTATATAATATTCAGCTAAGATCTCACTGACTAGTGTATATGGGATAGCAGTATGATAATTGTGTTGTA
>VURO01021129.1:26374-37940 GCA_015108175.1 Pelvicachromis taeniatus
TTACTACACATCAAGTCCACTATTTGACCCAGGGTTACATTTAACATGTTTTTTGCAAGAATTTCCAAACAAGTCTGTCCTTGTCAGATCTCTCCGGGACCACTGGGAACGTGTCCTCTGATGACCTGCACCAGTTGCTCTCAACGGCTTGCTATCGTAGACCTTTTGTAATCCACCCTGGTTATGCAATGCAATTCAAGAGATGTCACGTTGCTAGTATAAGCACTGTGTAAAATGTCAACGTCCTTGTGTTCTGTAAATGTAGACAACAGGACATTTCTTGGCTTGAATTTGCACCAGTCTGTAAAGCAAAAACAATTATTCACTGGCACGGATGAGCCAACATGTAGTATAGAAATTGGTTGGTGCCAAAGTTTCATTGCCACACCTGAGAGCAGTTCTGTCTGGCTCAGCAGTCATACATTTAAGTATGTAAGTGACATCTACAAGGAGTTCAAATAAATTATTTACAATCAACCTAGCCTTTGTTTGTACTGAAAAATTGCAAGTTCCAGTTGTTATAGTAGATCTGAGTCCTCTCTGGCACACAGGACTGGTTAATCCTCGCTAATGTTTGAAAACCTGCCCTTCCTCATTCCACACTCCTCCGGGAGCCCCTGTGTTGACATACATAGGCTTAAAGAAAATTTCTATCAGGTCGCAGCAGAGTAATGGATGAATGGCATAAAGACGCGTACTCATTATGCATCGGGGCCTTGCCACAACCGTGTTGAAACTGCTGCGCGTGCTGGCCTCCTTGACTGAGCTTACTGGGCCACACCGCATTTCCTGTACCGCAAACACCCGCCTCCTGGCGGATATAACGTATACAAAGAGAACCCATTCCCGCTCTTGATTGGCTGTGGTACTCGTCCATCAACCCTTATTCCTGATTCACTGATTTGACGCTGACGGCAGTGGGCGGGCGCAAGTAAGAAAATTATAAGGTCATTTGAATTACGCCTGCTAGTGAGCTTATCGGCTACAATGAAGCCAGTGATGATATAGATGATTATGACAATAAACGAATGATGATCGCGGGATCAAAGTCGACGGACACTGCCAGGCGATTTCGGAGAAGGAGCAGCGGGTCGTTGTGATATTAACAAAAGGAGGGGATCCCAGTGCGTGTGTCAGCCCGTGTGCGTTTCTCTGTCAAGCCGAGCGAGCGGCGGTGAAGAGCGGAGGGAGAGAGAGTGGGGGGGCGACCAGGCTGGCCTGTAAGCCGATCAAGGTGGAATTGCACACAACGACTTTCACGTTTGGGATTTCTGCGCACCTGCATGCTGTGAAGGAGGTGCAAGGTATGTAAACGGAAACTGGTGCCTGCCTCAGCCCAGATCGATCGGCGTGATGTTCAGTTTGACGGACCGGCCCGTTTATTATTCGCCAGAAGAAAGGAGATAGGAGCCCCAGCAGCAGCGGCTCCTCATCTCCCCCCAGTCGCGGTGTCCGATGTTTACATTTGGGACCGCCATTTGTCCCCGACAAGCAACCCGTGCGATTACACCATATGCCTCATCTTCATCTGAAAGAAGCTGCTCGTGGTGTCAAGCTATCTGTCCGCTTCCTTTAAGCCGATGCGCGCAATGCGCTGCGCATCCTGTTTCCCTGACGCGCCTGTTACCATGATAACCTACATCAGTTTGGCGCTATAGATTTTGGCCAGCGTCGTTACAATAAGAAAGGTCTCGTCTGAAATGCACATGGCATGGTTAGTGAGGTGTAACCTTGCCAACAGTGGGTTGAGCCTTCCCCTGTCGTTGCCACAGCCTCTACCGCAATGCTACGCGCTTTGTAAATTTCCGGGTTCGGCAGCAGCGAATGATGAAGCTCTTTTCTTACCGGGAAGTGGCCACCTCTCCCCTTAATGCATCTCTTTCCCTCGATCCCATCACGTCGATCTGTTTGAGGTTCAGGGTGATGTAATCGTCCACACAGAGCTCTCCTCTGTGCGTGTTTATATTTTAGCAGTGGAGTTATCGAATTTGCATGATGGAACCAACATCATTACCATTACAGCCACATGTAGGGAGGGAGTGGGGGTGTCATAACATGGCCTTTTGATGATGATGGTGGTGATGATGATGATGAACGGAAATCAATCATCTTTATATGTATTGGACTTAAAGGCTATTTAAAAGATAACAAGCATGGGTGTCAAGATATCATTTACTGTTCAGGCTCATCTTCTTGGCTGTATCAGGTGGCATCTAGGAAACGGTGTCAGCATGTGCTGTCTGCTGTCACTAGACTGTTTGCTGTGACAGAGCAACAAAGCTATTAGGCTGCTTTTTGTTTCTCCTTCACGCAAAAAGAGAAAATTTCACCCATGTTAACACATTTTATAAATGTTTTACAATCTTAACTGTAATCGTGACTACACAGAGGTCACCCAAGACTTAATTTTCCACTGTTTCAAATGGTAACCCTTCACTGCAACTTCAGTCTACCAGAGGTGACTCAGTGGATTGAAATGGACTGCAGATATGTAAACAAAACCATAGACCATTGCATTCTTAAGGTGTTGAGTCGTGTACATATCTAAGGAAGTGGATTCAAAAATGCTGTTTGCTCATATAATGTGCACGTAACCTTTCAGTCATTTGGCATAAGATGTTTGTGATCAGTAGGCGTGGCTGGCAGCCCCTTCTGTATCTATTTATATGTGTGTGCATTCTTTCAGGATGATGCGTCTAGCATGCTGCACTGCCCTGCTTTTTGTCTTGAGGCTGCTGGTGGGCTTGCCCTGGTACCAGGTTCTTCCGGCCATCCTGATCTTCTACCTGGGAAGTGGAGGATGGAACTTCCTGGAAATCTTTGCCAAAACAATTGGCAGAGACTTACAGTAAGCATTGAAATTATGTTTGTTAGCGAAATGCAAAATCATAGGATTGGACCATAGATACATTATGTCTTCCAAATCATTTGGCATTAGCTATGTCACTTTTTAACTGTGCCCCTGTGACCTCAATAGTCACACAGTACTAAATCTGCAAAAACAGGTGAAATACATGCAAGTTGTTTCACAGTTGCAGATCAATTTTCATCTTCACCACATAACTGTCACAAACAAGGGTTAGTTCCTAAGCCCTTGTTTAGAGCTTTCTAGATATTCCTGCTGTACCTGTTTCTTAACACATAATCTCAAATATTTAAGACAAAAGTTCAGAGGACAGAGAGAAGGGTTGGAGCAAATGTTTTAAGTATCATACCTAAAGCCAGTATTTACTAGTCATTGTAGTTGGTTTGAGGTTAACTTCCTTTTTTCCTCAATAGCTGCAGTAATCTTAAAACAGGAAATTGTAAATTATCTCTTTAGGGGAACAGCAACACAATAATCTACCTATTAGGGATTGCTGCCTTTCAGGGACCCATTATATACAAAGGTCACCCAGTTTTCTTATGATTAGAGAAATAAATATTACTGTTTGTCCTCATTTTCTGTTAAATTGCCGTAGAAAATGTGCTAGCCGCATCTAATGTTTAGTCTTGTTTAGACATTTTGTAATCTCTGCTTCAGGCACACTGCATCTGCTTGATTACAATTATGACGTTAATTTGTATTATTGTGAAAGTGTGTTATTGTGTAAGTGTCAAGGTTAGAAAGACACTGTACAGCATTAGATCTTAACAAATCATACATTTCACACAGTGACTCACAAGCTGTTGATGAGTCATTTTTGTGTGACAAAGCTCAGGTATATACATTGTAAGAGTCACTAAGGCATTAGAAATAAATTAGCTATATAAAGTTTTATAATGGGTACTGTTCTTAAGCAATTGATCTGTATGAGTAAGAAAAGGCATAAGAAAGGAAAGTAACTAGTCTCAATTAGCTGTGCAACAATAAATTATGCTTATCTAGACCATCATGAAATAACCCTTTGTAATGATAAGCATATTGTTGCTACCTCACTGTAGGCAAGAAGTACTTTGACTTATTGTTTTTTATGACATTTCTGTAATTATTCACTACTCAGGAGATTGCACACTACCTTTGTACCACAAATGTAAAGTGCTGAGAACTGCCATTCATGCATAATTCGCCCTTCTGGGCCTCCAAGCCATATCTGCTTTGTAATGTGGTTTGGATACAGTAAGCAATACGTTATCTTAGGTGATCATCTAAAGGCAAATTTTTGTTTGAATGTTATATTGTTATAAAATAAAACAGTTTTTTATGTTTTGGTCTCTTTGCTATGGATGTTTTGTATTGCTGCAGAGCATTATTCAAAGGTACGATAAGCATGTGTCCTCTTGCATAGAGGACACATGCTTATCGTACTGCAGCCATTGGTTTTCATACATTAAAGTACATCTTCAAGCAGTATTCAGAAATCAAAAGCTTTTTTAAAAGGGGGGTTATAACAGTCACACAGTTGAGTGGCTTCTTGCAAAAGGGATTTTGGTGAATCGTTGTTCGTTGCCAAAAGAAAGGATACATCAAGTTGACTTGGAAAAACAACAGCAAATTATGAACAGTGAAATGGCTAATGTTTCTGGGAATCATTATATTAAGTTATTTGATTTCCTGCAGTAATGTTTTCTTTTGCTCCTTCAGTGCAGCCAGTGTTTTACTGCGGGTGAAACTGAACGTCAGGCGCCACCTCAGAGAGAAGAACACTATTCCCAAGATCTTTGCTGAAACGGTGCACCGTCATGGGGACAAAACAGCGCTCATCTTCGAGGGCACTGGGGAGAGATGGACTTTCCGACAGTTGGATGAATACTCCAACAGAGTGGCTAACCTGCTACTGGAAAGAGGTTTTAAGGTAGATATACAACACAATAAAGCTTCCTTTAAAAGCAATAAAGAAAAAACAAATCTTTTTAAAGTTATATTTCTGTCAAGAAAGGTATAATATCTCAATACCCCTTTTGTAGAGAATCACATTAAATACATGTACCATTAAGTAAGTCTTTTTTGTTTTTAATTGTTTCTGTCATTAGGAAGGTGATGTGGTGGCCCTTTTTATGGAGAACAGATCGCAGTACGTGGGCATCTGGTTGGGCATGGCTAAAATTGGAGTAGAAGCAGCTCTCATCAACTTCAATTTAAGACTAGACGCTTTGGTCCACTGTGTCACCATCTCCAATGCCAAGGCTGTGATCTTTGGTTCCGAGCTAACTAATGGTAAGAGCAAAGAGTGCAGAGGAAAGTTGGATAGATGAGAAAGCTGAGGCGTAACAGTTTGTACAGCAACGCCATATGCTGATGAATGCTTTTCTGGTTCCTCTGCAATAAAAGAGGTGAGTGGTGAGGGGAGACGGCCACAAAGATCATAAAGACAAATGGGTTTTGGAGGAGGTGTTTTTTTCATTATCAGCCAGTAAAGCTTTAAATGACTGATAAACACAAAGAAGGGATAAGGTTATGAGGGAGGGAAGTAAAGGAATGTGTCTGTCACTAGTCTGCAGTGTCCAAGGTCTGAGCTCTGCAGCAATATGTGTTGTATGATAGGAGGCAGATAAAAGTCAGAAACACTGTGACATAGACACGTATGATAGTACAGTGTTCAGGTCAAATCAACTGAGGGTGTTTGGGTTTGTTTAGGGTTTTTTTTGGGGGGGAGGGGGGGTATGTAGAATATAAGCTACATCAAACCATTACACGTTATTTTAAAATCATGTTGGTTTTTATACATTATTTCAGTTTCAAACAAATATATTCTCTCAATTACATGAATTATAGTACATAAAAAAGTAAATTCTGCATGTTCCTCCTACGCTACACCAGCCTTGACATTATATCTGAAATACTGTCAAATAGATAAAGCAAATGAAAAAGTTTAAAATTTTTACTTAACAGTAAGATTAGGGTTGTACTGAGAATTAAATTAAATGCCATATGATCATATTTGTGTGTTTTGTATATTTGACGTTGCGTGAATTAACTCTTATTTTGCCGAATCTATTAACCTGCAAACATGCCTTTGTATTACCTGAACTTGAACTCTAATTATCTAAAATTGGCACAGCTCAGTAGAATGGTCAAGTATTATTTGCAGATGTAATTCACTCCCCTCTTGGCGCCTTCTTAGGTCCCTGCCCAATATGGAAAGCCCTGATCTCAACAGCTATAAAGAGTGAATGATTTTTTGAGCTGATCATTCTGAGATCGAGGGAAAAGGCTCTGTACTGGGTAATGGATTTTTAGTGTGTTTTATGCCTTTAAGTAATTGGAAACGCAGCTCTTTTACACAACAGGCCAAAATTCAAGCTACTAGCTTTAGTGCTAAGGCATGACATAAGGCTTTTTGATCTTTTTTTTTTCCCCTCAGGTGAAATACGAGAGCCATTTCAATTTGTTGTTTCCCTTTTTCTGCCTGATTCACTTCCTTTTACATAATCTGTTTTTTCTCACACTGTACCTCAGTGTGCTTTTTCTATACACATCTGAAGTTATTTTAACCTTTAACTATTTGTATATATTATATTTTACATCACTCTCTATACTCTTTGTATTTTTTGTCATTGATTAAAGTTTGCAGATGATGCAAGCTTTCTTGTATTTAAATGTTGAACAATGTGCAGCTGTCTTGTGATAAGGATATGTGAAATATATTTGATGTATTTGGATTTGTTTCTCTTACTCACAGCTGTGTCTGAGGTCCATAGTTCAATGGGGAAGGCAGTGCAGATGTTTTGCTCTGGAGACTGGGATCCCAAACGAGTCCCACAGGGAACAGAGTGTCTCGAGCCCCTGGTGGCCGGTGCCCCTTCTCATCTACCCCATCGGCCAGATCGCAGCTTCGTAGGTAAAAACACCATAGCCATGACGTTGCATAACCATTCAGGATTTGAATTTCCTAAAGGTGTTTTGGGTCTTTTTGGGAGTGGTTTAAAGTGATATCTTCTTGCAGGTCAAGGAAAATGTCACTGAACAATCCTGAATAATGATTTTTCTGGTTATCAGTCATAAAATTGTCAAAAAACTCAGCACCAACTCTAACTAAAACAACAGACCAATTTCAGAAAGCCATTTGTTTGCATTTTTGACTCTCTAGCTGCACTGACCACTTGGCAGGTGTCAAGTAATATTTTGGGGTCCAAGTAATGACTCACAGTCATTTGAAATCAAATTTCTAAACTTATATTTAGAATTGTCAAGAATTTTGCTTATTTATGTTTGATATATATTTCTTACTACAAAAAAGACATGCCCTTTCACTATTTATTTACATAATACACTATATTTTCATTAAAACAAAAATGTGTGTAATTAATGATACAATGGGCACAGGTTAATAAGAGTTATATCTATCATTAAGCATCTTTCTTTGTTTTATTTTTGATAGTTTCAGGGATTTCTTTTTTTCAGACACTACAAAAGGGGGAACAAATTGAATCCACAATATTCAAAATCAGGTCATGTCATACTGCATTTTACTGTCTCCATGCTTCAGTTCTGTAACTGTAACTTAAAAAAAAGATTTTGCAATTAAAACTGTGAATAATTCTGTAAATGGAGAAAGGTGAGTATTTACCCTCCTGCAAAACTAATCAAAAGTGAGGACTCGGCAATAAATGAAAAGTAGACATTTAAACTAAACATGAATGTATACGTATAAGCACTCAAGCACCCTGATAACCCACTCAGACCAGATTCTGCTATTGTCTTACTCTCACTGTGCTGTTTTCAGATCGCCTGTTCTACATCTACACATCAGGAACCACTGGGATGCCTAAAGCAGCTATTGTTGTGCACAGCAGGTAGGAAGGAGGCAAACAGACACACAGGAATGCAGCTGTTCTCTTTGTTGATCCAAGTAGCTTTCATGTAAAGAACAAGCATTGTTATTAAAAAGTGAGAGGAATAAATACAACTAAATGTTTTTGTATTTTCTCATTTTACTTTTTTCTCTTTTTGTTCGTCACCCCGTCCTGGTGTTCAGGTACTATCGCATGGCAGCTTTGGTGTATTATGGCTTTAGGATGACATCAGACGATGTATTGTATGATTGCCTTCCACTTTACCACTCTGCAGGTATGTCTGTTAAAAGGACATAAAAGGGTAGGAGGTGTTTTAATCCACGAATGACTTGGAGTGTTTCCTCCAAAGTGTGATTAATACATTATTCGGAAAATCGTTGCTTTTTTCTTAGTTTAAACAAAACTGCATCAGTAAAGACCTGCAAAAATGAAGAAAATGACTTTTTTACTACTCTCAATCATATAACAACTCATTCACCACCTGTAATCGTTTAAAACAGCTGGATAAGAGGACTGTTTTAAATAAACATATGAAGGAGAAGAAACCCCAACAAATATTTTCATTTAATCACCCCAAAATAATGAAATATAAATAAATGTAAGAAATTTATGTTCTACAAAAGGCAGTTACAATGAATAAATATAAGCAAAGCTAAATTTAACAGTTAGCCAATAATACTACCAGTTTAAGGATCGAGGTATTTTTCATTTCTGCTGGAAGTTTGACCAAAATAGTTTTGCTGTAGTCCAGCCGAAGATGTGAGAGGAGTCATTGTCAAACATTGTGCTGCATCTCTGTTTATTTGCTTTTAAATACATTAAAAAGCGGAAAACTGGAAAATATGTTTGTATGTAATGTTTCCATCAGTTGTTAGTGGGATACTTCTTAATGGTAAGTTCCCACGTTACAGTATTATTTGGGCTGTTTGTACTGTTAACCATGAAATTAAAATGTTGCAATGCTTTAAAAAGGTGTTAAAGTAAAAACAAAATGTGATAATTTCATCAAATTGCTAGGTGATTGCATGGCAACATGATGACTATGATGATTATAATATATTATGTATAATTTCTCTTTTAGAGATAGAAATCAGGTGTTACTGTCATGTAATCAAAACAACCAATTGCTTTCATGAGTTGTTGCTGGTGCATAAATACTAAAAGCAGGTCATTTTAGCCAGTTGCTAGGTGGTTGCTAGGCAATATGACAACATCTTAATGAAATAAAATCTGATAAGAATCTTCAGGTGGTAAGATGTGCCAAGTTTCAAATTTGGTTAACCGCCCTGTGATTGTGTGGGAGGAGTTGGTGGATAATAAAACCAAACATAGATGTCAATTTTGTCTGTTACAGTAAGATACTAATTATACCTCTTCAAACTCGGAAAGACTTCACTACTTGATGTTTTCTTACTACGATGTTTTGTTGTAATCGTTGCAGATAGAAAGATTAATTTGCAAATACTAATACATCAACCGTCGCTGTTAGCTATCATTGTTCAGTTTTCTGGAATGATGGCGTTATGGGCTATTTTTCAATGTATAATTGTTTTAGTTTAAACTGTTTTTACTTATGCTTCTTTTTTGTCCACAGGAAACATTGTGGGAGTTGGCCAGTGCCTGATACACGGCATGACTGTAGTCATCAGAAAGAAGTTCTCTGCCTCACGGTTCTGGGATGACTGTGTCAAATATAACTGCACGGTAAGCATGCTGTACAGTCAGGTGAAAAATAAACTGCACCTTCTTTCACTTCTAAAGTTTTATATACCATGAAATAATTTTTAAAAAATCTGTTCCTTAGCAGGTCTTATAATTATGTAGATGCAACCTGAGATAAATAACACATGACACACTGACACATCACCATGTCATTATTTATTTAACAGAAACTAAGCTGAAAGTAAACGCCATGATTCAGTCGCTTGTAGAACCACCTTTAACAGCAATAACCTTAAAGTAATAATTTTCTGTATGACTTTAACAGTTTCTCACATTGTTGTGAAAGATTTTTGGCTCACTCTTGTTTACGGCTTACTTCAGTTCATTGACGTTTGCAGGCGCTCGTGCACAGCTCTCTCGCTTTTCTTTGGTTTATTTTTTTGATTAGCATTCAAATCTCTCAATACATACAGAAGAAAGACAAAAGGTATTGGCTGAAGCACATGCTTAGTATGCCAACCCTTTTAACAAATGATCATTTAGCAAGCAGCTCATTTGCATAAGGCTTGAAGCAAACGAGCAAAGCAACAACAAAAAACAAAAAACAACAAAAAAATCTTAGATAAGTAAATGCATTAAATTATTTCATAACAACATTCCAAGCAAAACAACCAAGAGTTTCAGTATTGTCATTATTAGTCTTCTTCATTCTTGATTTATATATTTTTCTTATTCTCCATTTTTAAACATCTTTTTAAATGAGTAAAATGAACTACACCTTTTTAAGTCACTGTCTTAACTATTCCACAAGTTAACACCTCTAACAGAAACACATCTCTGCTTTATGTTTGTCCTAATCTTGTTGTTTTTGGGGGGGTTTGGGTTTTTTGTTTTGTTTTGTTTTTTTAAATCTCTTCCCCTCAAGTCATATCGCCTCTCTCTGACTTCAAACGGCTTCTGATCACTGCATCCATCGAAGTGGCTCTACCACATTATTTCAGTCAGGTTGAACCAGTTTTGGCCAAGCATTAGTTTTCAGACATTTAGTCTCATATTTGACTCTAAAATACTTTGGTTTACAGAAGAGTTCATGATTGAGTCAATGACTGCAAGGTGCCCAGGTCCCGAAGCTACAAAACAAGCCTACATCGCCACCCCTCCACCATTTTTAAAAATTGTTGTGAGGTGTTTGTACTCATATGCGATGTATGGTTTTTTTTTTGGCAAATGTTGCGCTGTGGCATTATGACCAAACACTGGAGACACAATGGTCTGTTCACAGGACACTGGTCAAGAAGTCTTGATGATTTTTCAGAAGCAACATTGCAAAACTAAACCGTGCTGCCATATTCTTTATAAAGAGAAGAGCCTTTTCCCTGGCAACGCTTCCAAACAAGCCATAGTGCACAGTCTTTTTCAAAATGCACTGTCATGACCTTTAATATTTCACATGCCAACTGAAACTTGTAGAGTCTGAGATGGTCTGACCTTTGAGTTAATTTGCTGGAACGTCCACTCCTGGGAAGATTGGCAACTGTCACGAATGTGTTCCACTATAATCTTTCTTACTTTATAATAATGGACATTAGAAATGGCCTTATAGCCATTCCCAAGGTGATATGCAGGTAACAATTGACTTTCTAAGATCATTCTAGATGTCTTTCGTCCACGACATTGTGTTAAGATGCACCTGAGTGCTCCAGACCAGCAAACTATTAAAACTTCTGCTTTTATAGAGGTCCTCACACTTTGTGATGACCAGTTAATCAAGTGCATTTGGTTAGGAGCACTCTGCTCCTTCTTGCTCTCTTAAGTCTTATTAAAGCAGTAAGGACGTACTTAGTTTTTTGTTACGTTAAACAGTAATGGGTCATGAGTTGATGGCCATCTGATGTTTCATTTAATAAATAAAACTAATATTAAGACTTGCTGAGGACAAGAAGATTTTCTATTGTTATCTCCTGATACATAAAACCTTAAAACTGAAACAGGGTCTCCCTGTCACAGATTTGATTCATTAGGTAGAACACACATTACAATCTCCTTTTTGAGAATACTTCTTTATATCATGTCATTTTCAGTAAAAATCCTTTAAAAATCAATCCTTTGACCAACCATTGTATGCTTGCTGTAAAGCCAGTAAGAAGTCTTTTTTTTTTTTTTTTTTTTGTCTCATTACTGAGCTATT
>VURO01021129.1:37960-52438 GCA_015108175.1 Pelvicachromis taeniatus
TAAAAATCCTTTAAACCTTTAAACTTTGACCAACCATTGTATGCTTGCTGTAAAGCCAGTAAGAAGTCTTTTTTTTTTTGTCTCATTACTGAGCTATTGTTTTTATTGCCACCATCCTCCAGATTGTGCAGTACATTGGAGAAATTTGCCGGTATCTAATGAACCAGCCAGTTCGTGACACAGAGCAACAGCACCATGTGCGCATGGCACTGGGCAACGGCCTGCGTCAGTCCATATGGGAGGAATTCATGAACCGCTTCAACATCCCACAGATTGCAGAGTTTTATGGAGCCACAGAGTGTAATTGCAGCCTGGGCAACTTTGATAACAAGGTAAGAACATGTCCCCCAAAAAACTGGTGATGTTGAACTGGCAAAATTTCATTTCATTATGAGTCCAAATGTTTGAAATGGTATCACTATGGTAAAGTATTGTCTATTAGAATCCCAAATAATTCATCAAGTTGCATAAATTAAAAAAGAATTCAAGGTTTTTGTTTTCATCTTTGCTCTAAGGTCACAATATTAAACATAACGGCAACACGCAAGCTGCTGTAATACAGTTAGGTCTATATGTATTTGGACGCTGACACAAGTTTTGTTATTTTTACCTGTTTACTAATAGATATTCCAATTATAGTTATATAATGGACATTGACTTAATGTGTAGACTCACAGCTTTCATTTGAGGGTATCCACATCCAAATTGGATGAAAGGTTTCAGCTCCTTAACATGCGCCACTGTCTTTTTAAAGGGACCAAAAGTAATCGGACAATTGGCTCAAAGGCTATTTCATGGGCAGGTGTGGGCAGATCCTTTGTTATGTCATGAGTTGATTTGAGGTGTGGTGCTTCCATTTGGAAGACTTTGCTGTAAACAGACAACATGCGGTCAAAGGAGTTCTCCATGGAGGTGAAATAAGCCATCCTTAAGCAGCGAAAACAGAAGAAAAAAAACCCATCAGAGAATTTGCTGCAGTATTAGGAGTGGCAAAATCTGCAGTTTGGTACATCCTGAGGTAGGCGTATTGATATCAAAGTCTACCATAAAGAGAAAACTAAATGAAAGTGAATACAGAGGGTTCCATGTAAGGTGCAAGCCACTCATAAGTTGCAAGAATAGAAAGGCTTGACTTTGCTTCAAAAAACACAAATTAACCACCTAAAAAAAAGCCAGCAGAGTTCTGGAAAAACATGCTTTGGACATATGAAACAAAGATCAACCTCTACCAGAATGATGGCAAGAAGAAAGTATGGAGAAGACGTGGAACTGCTCATGATCCAAAGCAACCACACCGTCTGTAAAACATAGCGGAGGCAGTGTGATGGCTTGGATGTGCATGGCTGCCAGTGGGACATTAGTGTTTATTGATGATGTGGCACAGGACCGAAGCAGCCGAATGAATTCTGAGGTGTTCAGAGACATACTGTCTGCTCAAATCCAGCTAAATGGAGTCAAATTGGTTGAGCTGCATTACATAATATAGATGGACACTCACCAAGACATGCAGCCAAAGCAACCCAGGAGTTTATTAGAGCAAAGAAGTGGAATATTCTTGAATGGTCAAGGCAGTCACCTGATCTTAACCCAGTTGAGCATTCATTTCACTTGTTGAAGGCTAAACCTAAGACAGAAAGGCCCACAAACAAACAGCAGTAAAGGCCTGGCAGAGCACTAAAGAGGAGGAAATCCATCTGGTGATGTCCATGAGTTCAAGACTTGAGGCTGTCAGTGCCAGCAAACGGTTTTCAACCATGAACATGTGATCATGGTTGAACATTTTATTTTCAGTTATTTAATTTATCCAATTATTTTTGATGTCCTGAAATGATGGGATTGTTGAGTCCTTGCCTTGTTCTTGCCTGGACAAATCATCCCTCACTCGTCTCCAAACCATACAAAACGCAGCTGCTAGACTCTTAACCCGCTCCAGTAAGCGAGTTCACATCACCCTGATCTTATCCTCCTTACACTGGCTGCCAATAGATTTTAGAATTCATTTTAAAATCATCGTCTTAACGTATAGAGCGCTTAACGGTCTGGCTCCGGGATACCTATCTAAGCTTCTCACAAGACACACCACCACTCGTTTCCTTCGCTCGCAGACTCAGGACCTGTTGGTTGTTCCTTGCACACGTTCAAAGACGAAAGACAACAAAGCCTTTCAATCTGTGGCACCAAGGTTATGTAACAGTTTACCTCTTTATCTTCGGCAGGTTGACACCCTGGAATCTTTTGAAAAACAGTTAAAAACTTTGTTTGAACAAGCCTTTTGCTGACCTATTATGATCTTATCATGTTGTTTGTTGTGTTGTTTAAATTTTTTTATACAGCGCTTTGTGACCTTGTCTGTGAAAAGCGCTTTATAAATAAACTTTACCTTACCTTATTGTGTTTTAGTTCCTCAAATTTTTATGCAATCTTTTTCTTCAACCCACTGAATTGAAGCTGACAGTCAGCAGTTCAACTACATCTGAGTTGTTTTATTTAAAATTAATTGTGGTAATGTACAGACCCAAAATGACATAAAAAAAAAAAAGAAAGAAAGAAATTTGTCTCTGTCCAAATAGTTATGAACTGTACACCAAATAAATGCATCTAAATGTTTAAAAATACTGCAGACATAATTATTATGGTAAGTTATTCATTAATTACATTTTTTTTTTTATAAAAAGATCACAGTCACTAATATGATCATTAAATCTGTTTTTCATTATGTCTTTAGGGGAAGCTGAGAATATCATGGAGACTGAAAATGACCGTCTACACTTGCCTCAAGGGACTCCAACCTTTGAGAGCATAGAGAAGGCCCGCCGTGCTAAAAGCAGCCTCAGCTCCTTCTTGGAGAAATAATGTAATTAGTTATTGTCTAATAGCGTGGTTCCAGAGACGAGCTGCAGCCACTGTACATTTCCTTTTAAACAAACCACAATGACTAGGAAGTGGCTCACGAAGAAACCTCGGATTTAGCTGTCCAAAACATACCCACTTAAACGCTACACAACTATACTTTATGTAGCATTAAGGTAAAAGCGACCATAGCTCCTTCTTGGAGAAATAATGTAATTATTTATAGAACAGAAGTCTTCTATCATGGAAAATCTTAAGGCTCTGCTATTTCTATCTGTCAGGTTGACCTTATTGAACGAAAGGCTCCTTATTCTGTCTCAGTTTAGTCTTTCAGATACACTGATCAGGCATAACATTATGACCACCTAACAAATACTGTGTTGGTCGCCGTTTTGCTGCCAAAGTGGCCCTGACCCATCACGGGATGGACTGGTGTGCTGTGATATCTGGCACCAAGATGCCAGGTGTGGTCTCGTGTTGAATAGAATCAGTGTTATTCACTTCACTAGTGGTCGTAATGTTGTGCCTGATTAGTGTATGCCACATATTGATCTATGAGTTAAGTTTTTTTTATAAGTGTTATAAGAGCATTGTGTGACCACGGCAGATAACTTGTCTCCTTAAATATATTGTACAATTGCTGTTGTATCATCCGTGATTTCGTTAGGTTGTTATTTTCCAGGGTTTGCTTTGATTATATATGATGGACTTGAAGGAAAATTGATAGTAATATAAACATAATGTTTGATTATGTTATTTCTCTGAGCTTTTTGTTATATTTACAGGTGCATAGTTAGCAAGATGAATGAGAATATCAGCTGATATAAGCCTGGTTCATGAATGTAATAATGATTATTGAACAAAATGATAAGACACATGATTGTTGACCTTTGTCAAAGCTGCATTTAGACAAGTGGAGAGCAGAAATTCTTTCAAACACTCTTCATTAACAGCTCATTTTATCTGGCTCTTATGTGTAATGTGTCGCCTTAAAGCTCCTGAAACATGCGTCTTGTCAGGTGACCATTAAGAGCATGTTGCAGGTCAGTTATACACTTGCCTTTAAGCTCTATTTGGATGATGAGACTGTATGCAAAAGATGGACGTAGCCTTTAATTTTCTTTTGAAAGTAGTCAGTGGGATGAGGAGGAATACAACCAACAGCTGGAATCAAGTTAGTGACACATTTTGTGAAGTTACCATGTAGTCCTGATGACTTGGCTCACTTTTCTCCAAGCCCTTCACTTTTTCTCCTTTCCATTCAGCTCATCCTGTCCTGTCTCTTTCTCATCTCAACAATGGCTTCAAAACCAATCGATGACATCTCATTGGCTACTTCCATCCTGTATATTCAATCTGTGGTTCTTTTCCATCCAGCTCATGGACGTTTAACTTTGTAAGGAGCTTTGTTTTGTTCAAATCTAAATTAGATTTCTTTTGCACTCGCCGATAACCAAAACAGCTGAAGTGATCACAATGTAATGGTGCATTATTGATAAAGATTCTCAGACATTTGTCCTGACAGCTAAAATTAATTATTTTAAACACTAAAGTGTAGGTGCGAGGGAGCTTCAATATGAAGCTGCTGGTCCTCTCAATTTTTTTTAATTAATTTTATGCCATCACAGTAGATTTAATGCAAAATATTCGAAGGTGCTGATATTTATATTTTGTGTTTGACATATGGAAAAAAATGTTAATTAAATTAAAAAATATTGAAAGGATTTCAGTGTTTGAATTGTTCTTTTGTGATAAGGATACCCCCTGAATGGAAAGCTGTAGAGCAGGGATGTCAGTGTTTCTGTTAATGTAATGAGATATTTTAATTTCACAGAAGAGCAATTTCGGCAGTATGTCTGTTTTTCCACATGATAACGAAATGCTGCATAGTAAATTAAATCCCTCAGCATGACTCTTTGGACTTAAATTGTTAGAAGTAAATGTGTAAAGTTACAGAAGCCTACTTTGGTGTATCGTGTATGGTCATGTGGGACATCCTTAACAGCAGGAAAAGCTGTGAAACTTGTGTAAATGCAGTTAAAAGTCCAAAAGTTATGTTTTCTTTCATATTTTCCAAAGCCATTCAGTGGACTGGAGTGCAGTCTTTGCTGGCTGAATCTGTCCCCAGGGACTTACGTTTGACATTCCTGCTTGAGAGCCAATAACCTTCTGTTTTTAAAATAATATCCACCTAAAACGCTTAAGCATTTGTCGCCTGCAATAATGTGACAGTAATGAGCACATACTCAGTATTACTAAAAGAGTAAAATAACCGCACATATGATGTGTTCTGTGAGACAGAGGAAGGGGGGGGGGGGTGTTTTGGGTTGAGCAGGCTGATGAGTCAACTAGTGTTTAGGGCTATAACAGCAACACCTCATCCCTTTTATTCCCTAGAGACTTTACGCTCTTCATAATGACTGCTGGCACACAGGGTTTAAACCTCTTCCTCTTCGATCTCTGTTTAATCCCCCAATCGACAGCCCTGAGGTCTCCTTCTCAGTTCCTTGGGTATTGTAGGCTTTTCAGCGGACGTGAATGGATGTCCTCAGTCCAATGAGCTGATGATGTATGTAAACAAAGTCAGCCATGCGGCAGACTGCTTGTGGTCACTGTGAACAGTTCGAGTGTCAAAAACAAAATAGTAAAATTAAAAAGAAAAGGAAAAAAAGCAACAGAAACACTAAAGACACTAAAGAATGTTATGAAGACGGGGAGCTGCTACAACAGACTGCTTAATGCAGCTTAAACGCGTTAATGCCCTAACGCGATTAACAATGATCCCATCTGGAGCGCAGACTGACTCAAAATCATTGAAATGTCTCTGTCAACACATTTTGCGCAGTTTGTCCATTCTGCGCTCCAGACAGGTTGAGTGCGTTAAAATTTTTAATTGCATTAATCGTGATGACTGCGTTAACGCTGTATTAATGCATTAATGCTGACGGCACTAATTAAAACATGTTAAAAACACAACAGCCTTAATAAATGCATAGTAGTTTGGACCCGGAAGCAGGGCTCATATGTCATCACTTAACAACCGGATTAGCATTAACTTCTGTCTCTGCCACTTTCGAAAAATCCAGTTTCTACTTGCTTCTCTGAATAAATCATTTTACTCTTATTATGTGACTGAAAGTTTTCCAAAATAACATCCTGAATTTACAATAAAAAAAGAAGGAAAAAAATGGCAATTAGTGATATTCGCCTTTTATCAAGCTGCTAAGTTCTCCTCTTGCTTAACTGACTGCTTATTCAAAACTTTCTAGAGGTGTGTAAGTGGGTAGGGGAGGGGCGCTGTTGCAGGGCAAAAACTGAGGGAGAGGCGGGAAAGCTCAGATCAAATTTTACATACACGGTATTGCTTGTTGATTTAATTAATTTAGATATAAAAACTTGGGCAAATAATTAAAAAATGTACTCCTTCAACATTAATCAAGTTGATGTTAAGCCTTTGTTCAATGAGTAGCAGATAATATGTGACATTTTCTGGGATGTTTTGCACCATCAAGGGGAAGCCTTGTGCTACAATTTTATTTATTTAAAATTCATTTCAAACCACACTATGGAGAAAAAAGGTTGTTGTGACGAAATATTTTATTGTTTTAAATTTGGAGGGTAAGACCTCTACATTTGTTATAAATATTGACGAAGGATACCTTTTAGACTGCAGTCTGAACTGTAAAATATACCATTGCTGGATTTCTTCCCTTGTCTGGAAGGAAGGATTATTAATTGTGATACTCTGAAAGGAGAACATTTGCAGGAAGGTATGTTTAATGCATTTATTTAAACTCCTGGCACTACTATTGGAGCGTCAGAGAGTTAAGAAACAAATGAATGAATGAGTGGGTCATAGGTGATATACTGTCTGCAAACACAGCTATACCATAATGTTATTGATTGTATAGATTAATAGTTAATGTAGATAGGTTGTTCTTGCTGTGCAGCTACCAACTTTATTAAATGTTTTTTTAGTGTTTACCAACAGAGTACCTGAGCAAGTTTTCTGCTTTTAATTACTTGTTTGTGAGCCCCACTGAAGAGCACCCATTTAGTTGTTTTTTTTTAATACCTTTCAGTGGTTCCATGTTTTGTCTTCTTAGGACAGTTTATGTTCTGTACTACCAAGGAGTATTGAGGCTATATTTTTTTTTAGTATATATAATTAATCATTTTGAGAATAAAGTCAAAATTTCAATAAAATAAATCCACTTGAAGTAATATTGAAGTGCTCAATTGTTTGCCTAAGTTTTTATGTCTGAAATAGTTTAAACAACAAGTAATCCGGTCTTTAAGTGATGAGTATGAGCCCTGCTTCCGGGTCCAAAGGCTTTTGTGTTTTTAGCATGTTTTAATGCTTTGTATCTTGTTCTATTTAATCTGAGCAAGCACCCCAAAAAAGGCAGTGATCACTGTCAGCCTCTATTGGTTTTTATTGATACTATTCATTTTAAAGCTCAGGTTTTAAAACCTTAAGTACTGTAGCTACTGTACTGTAACAGCATTTTGAGAAGAAAATTATTTTGAGCGAAGAAAATTCATTGCTGGGTGCAAAATATGTATTTCAGTGTTTGCGATTATCCATACACACACACACACACACACACACACACACACACACACACACAATAGCAGCCCCTCTCCCTCAGTTTTTGCATTTGCTCTTGCTCAGATCTCCGTGGACCTGCTCTCAGTGTGTTGCTCTCGCTCTCATCATATCTGCTCCCTGCGCACTCAACTCTTTCTGTGCAGTGCCACAAAGCCAACCAATCACAGTCTTGGATGCAAAAATTCAGATTGGCTGTTTTGGTCTCCAATCAGCTAGCTACTGCATTCTGGGAACACTTTCCACATGTAGCTAAATCCAGTGGAGTGGTTTGGTTTAAACTAGATTAAAACCAACAATGGTCTTAAAAAATTATATATTTTAAAATAAAATAATTAAATAAAACAATTAAACATGCTAACAGAAAATGGGGCCATTTCTCAATTCTCCAGTAAGCGAGTCCAACTCGCATTCTCGCTGGTCCGGACTTCCCGAGAACGTGAGAATGACGTCTCAATTCTGGAGTTTTTACTGCCATTCCCTCTTAATTTAGCCGTGATTAATATTTGCAATGGAAATTACACATGATGTAGATTTTTTAAGATTTTTTTTTTTTTTTAAGTATCTTAAGCACTGTAAAATGACCCTAAGCTGTTAAAGCAGTTCTTGCCTGTAATTGTGTTGTTGGTGATGTGAGTACGGGTGGCAGCGGGAGATCTGCAGCCATTGTGTGTATACAGCAACCGTGTGTCAAATAAAATATGCTGAAAAGCATTGTAATGTCATCGGGTCTGCCGTGGTCGTGATAAAATCTGATCATTTCTGGGGCAGCCTTCAGGATCTCCAAAACAGGCTGTTTTTGCTCCCGGTGAAAATGTTTCCTCCTGAATTTAAATATTTTTAATGTTAGATTTAATTCAGAGTCAGCTGTTTAAATAAGAACGGAACATTTTGAAAACGATGTGCCGGGAGTCCACTGTTCTCGCCGGCTCTAGTGAGCCTTTGACCTCCCGGTCAGCTGGTGGGTAACAGGCATCTCTGAAAACGTCGGAGCACTTTTCCAAATATGTGATATCTTGCTATATCGAGCAGATATAATAGGGGAGTTTTTTTTTCTGTATGTCTTTTTAAGTAGTTTTAAACCTTGTGATCCACAAAAAGTAACAGTAAAAGAAGAAAATTTTTAACCATAACATTGTTAACAAATTACATTAACAATCTAAATGGACCAAAAGAGACAATAGAAAAAACAGTGGCACTGTGAAAAAATGATGGGAACTAGTCTGGTCCTAATTCAGACATCCCTCCACACACACAGGCAGCGCGGGCTCACAGAAAGAGTGGATCATCCCTATTTTGGTCAAGTGTGATGGCATCGGCCACACATGGAGTAAAATAAGTTAATTTGTTCACTTTATTAGTTTAATTTGTAGTCGTTTCACTGGTATAGTTTATTAATCATTTTATTTAAAACCTAACACTGATATTATGAAGCGCGCACATACCATTGTGTGACTTTTCTAAAGGTGTTTGTGTAATATTGTTACCTGGTTTGGGGCGGTGGCTGTTTCCGGTCTGGGCAAAAGGGCGTGGCTGGAGACGGAGAACAAAATGCCTCCTCAACAGGACCAACCACAGGCTATTAGAAACAGGGGTGTGACGATCTGTGTTAGTCAGTATTGGTGTTTGTTTCCCCCCCCCCCCTATTGTGTGTTAATGGTTTGGCCAAACCTTTATAAAAGCTACCCTTTTGCGTCTTTGTGTTAGGTCAGTGTGAGTTAAGTTGTGTCCATTTGGTTTGTTTGTTTAAGTTTCTGGGAGTCACTTTTGATTAGTTATATTTAGTTGACTTCTTTAATGGGCCTGATAATTATATTTTTGTCTTTCTGAACGGCTTTTGTGGGTTAAAATAAAAAGAAACCCATTTTGAAAGACATTGTTATCTGTGTCCTCCTGCTTGGTCCCTCACATCAAGGCAGGTTCAGCAACTGTAGCACTTAAATGAGTAAGCAGCTGATGTGCCAAAAAGCTGCAAAACATTATCAGGCAGCTGGGGTTCATAGGAAGCCTCACCAGACAGCTTCAGTCCATATCGGATATAAAAGATGGCGTTAAGGCTCTGCAAGCACATCTGATTTCTAAGTTTGCAGAGATTGGAATGATGTTTTTTAGTGCATTGATTTATTTTAGACAAAGAAAAAAGTACATTTACCGCTGTTCCCACCCTGCGTTACAGTCAGGGCGGGACTAGTAGCTTCGCTCACGTGGGATTCATTTGGACTTGTATGAACATCTCCTGCTCTGAAAGCAGCTGGGGGCGACTACTGCGTGAGGATTATCTGCCACCTGTGAGCGCTTTGGCACAGGCAAGGTGCCCATGGTAGCACCCGCTGTTTGTTGAGAGTAAGAGCCATACGTGCTTTCATGACAAAGTCACTAAGTTGGCAACGCTGCCCGCCTCTAATTCAATTTCTGCCTTGCAGCAGCGCAACTCCCCCATCCATTTACTCACACACCCCTAGAAAGTTCTAGATCAGCAGTTAGTTAAGCAAAAGCAGGACACATGTACACATTAAGATATTTCATTTAAATCTGGCTGTTTTAGAACAAATTACATAGAAAACGTTAATCATTGAATAACAAGTGACTTTGGATTTTTAAAGTACTTAACATACAGCAGCATGTCTGACCTGTGGGAGTGCAGACTCCACACAGAAAATCCTCACACTTTAAAACCAGAAACGTTTATGGTGACGTCACAGAACAACGCACCTGCAGCCTGCACATAATAGATAACCTTTTTCCACTAATTGGGAAAGGACATCACTAATAAGAGCGTCTGAGTCCTCGCCCATCATTTGGTTCAGTCCATAGATTTTGTGGTTCAGTCCAGACCATAGCTAATTGTTTGCTGCTTTTTTGATTTGGTTGTCGTTCACGCAGGAGTTGAGGTATCATTTAGTTTTTACTGAAAATAGGGAAGATTTGTTTATGTTGAATGAGGCTGCTTTAGTTTCCTAACAATGTGTATTGTCACTGAAATGTCATTAACTTTTACGCTAATTACCGTCTGTTTCATTTCTTGGTTCCGTCCTTATTCAGGACTAAAATGCTGATCTTATGCTTGCCTACCAGCTATGCTTTTAGACTTGTGCTATGTTTAAAGTGATAGATGTTACAAGGTCAACAGCAGTAAAATAGCTGACTCCAATTTTATAAATGAAAGTGACGAGGGTGCAGATTCATATATATATAGAGATGCTCTCAGATTAACTGATGTTAATGTGTGAAAAGGGCGTGAACCCATTGTGATGTGGGTTGAATTGACCTGATGTCAAGTTTAAAAATGTAAAAAGAAAATTAGTTAAAAGTACTTTTTTAATACAAAATTTCTGCTTGGATTAAAACGTTTAACCAGCATATAAAATGAAATGGTTTGACCTGGCATGGCTTTGCAACTGTGAGACATAGTTCACCAATACACACACACACACACACACCCACCCACCCTATTCTACTGACCCCATGTGTAAGAAAGCAGGTGTTGTGAACTTTTCTGTTCCCTGTGGGCAAACTCCACTCACATTGAGAGGACACTTAGCAGGAAGCAACAAAACATAAAGACTCTCTGAAACAAGTGATATATCCTCTTTGAACCATGATCTCTGAGAGGTATACAACCCCATCGTACTAAATATTGATTGAAATGGTTAATAATGGAGTTGATAATAAGATATCAGCAAAGTTTACTGGAATTTTTTGGTTTCTGACACTTTGGATAACTAAACATGTCCCGGGACAAACTGACTCAGTAACATCATTACTGTATCCTGAGAAACAAAATAACAAAAGGGTTATAAACTCAGACTACAGTGAGATTAAGCAGCCATTTTTTTTAATTTTTTTTTACACATATCCGTGCAATAACCACCAGGCAACAAACTGTGCAATATACCGATTAATATATTTCACTGATACTCCTGTTTATATTATTTATCCATATTTATACTCTGTATTTATATATGTGTATATATGCTATATTTATTTTAGTTGTACTCTCTTATTCCCTTACCTTTCAACTCTGACGGTGCTGTGAATTTCCAGAAGGAACCCTCCCGAGGGATTAATAGTTTTAAATCTTATCTTATCTTTGGTCAACACTGCCACCTACTGGACTGTACATTAAGGCCTTAATACTTTCAAATATGTCTTCCAATAAATCTGATGACCTGCTAATGAAGCACGGTGTAATTTAGACTAAATCAAATGAATTAAAAGTTCCCTTAAATGTTCCCTTTATTATAATGAGACAGATGTTTATTGGGGATATTTTAAATGACACCATTACCTTATGTCACCATGACATAAGGTAAAGATACAAGACAATGAGATTTAACATTATTCCTTTGGCCAGTACTGGCACCTATGTCTCAAACTCACCAGATTGCTTTGTGAGCAGTCTATAATTAGCAGATTCTGCACATACAATCATTTATATTCCTGCAACAAAACTGTTACAATTCTGTTACAATTTTGCATTTATAATGCAAGACAAATAAATCTGTTCTTTAAATTAAAAAAACAACAACATTTCTTTGTTTTTTGTTCAAACGGCTCCTGATCAGCATTTTGTCACTTTTAGCAACAATAAGAAAATATCAGTGCCAAATTTATTTGGCTCTAACTGGACTATGACAATTTTAATTGGGAAATAGCTAATGATTGGAGTATAATGGTGTTAATTAGGCTCTTACCAATTCAGTCATGCAAACAGCAGTTGAAAACCCAGCCAGTCATGGCAGATGACTGCTCCTTCCTGAGCTGGAGCTGGTTTCTTCCCAAAGGGGAGTTTTTCCTCCCCACAGTTGGCAAGTGCTTGCTCACAGGGGGTCATCAGATTGCTGGCCTTGTCTCTAATACTGTAGGGACTATAGACAGGCAGCTGTTGTTTGTATTTAAAGCCAAATAAATAAACTTGAATTCTCAGTAAAATGAGTGGATTTTATTATTTTTGTATTTTACCTTCACAGAAATACTTTTACTTGAGTTTTGTTTTATGCTTCCTTGGTAGCAATAATAGTTTTTGTCAAATAAGCATCTTGTCCCATTCATCCCTATGCTCTCATTTTTTCTCCTAACTGTGTGACCTGTGGGAGTGCAGTCTCCACACAGAAAAACCGGAAACGTTTACGATGACGTCACAGAACAATCCACATGCAGCCCGCACTAATAAGAGCGTCTGAGTGCTCGCCCATCATTTGGTTCAGTCCATGGATTTTGTGGTTCAGTCCAAGCTGAATCTACTAAACATAGCTAATTGTTTGCTGCTGGTTTTATTTGGTTGTCAGTCCACGCAAGAGTGTGAATGCTCCCCAAGGTGAGAAACATCATTTAGTTTTCTTTCAAAATGTCATTAAATTTCATTAGTTAGCTTTGACAGCTCCCGGTGATATCCAAACCAAAGATGCCACAGGTGTGCTCTGCCTTTGCATTAAACCTGTATGTAATACAGATAATTTTAGTATATCTGACCGGGTCCCTTTTAAATACTAAAAAACATAAAAATAAAAAACTTTCAAAATCTGTCTCATCACAATAAAAATACAATCAAGGGAACTTTTAATTCACTTAATTTAGTCTTAATTACGCAGAGTGTTTGATTAGCAGGACATCAGGTTTGTTAGTAAAGTGACTTGGAGGTTTTAGTATATCTGACCGGGTCCCTTTTAAATACTAAAAAACATAAAAATAAAAAACTTTCAAAATCTGTCTCATCACAATAAAAATACAATCAAGGGAACTTTTAATTCACTTAATTTAGTCTTAATTACGCAGAGTGTTTGATTAGCAGGACATCAGGTTTGTTAGTAAAGTGACTTGGAGGTGTTCATGCCTTGATGAAGTGTCCGATAGGTGGCAGTGTTGACCAAACAATGCTTTGTCTCATCGCATTTTCACAATTCTTAATCCCCTTTTCACACCTTTAAATCATGGGCAAGCATGAGATGAAGTTTGAAAGCATTTATCTTTGGAAGTGCTTCAGTATTTATTGCATTTGGCAGTAACTGTGGTTCTAGCTAAAGCTTTTACATTATTTTGGATGGAGATTTCCTGTTCTTTGTGAACATTTTGTAAACAAATATGCTTGTTATAGTTCACTAAATAAAAATCCCGAATTAGCATACGTAGTTTAAAAACGCTTTCCTCCCCTTTTCTCCAGTTAAAACCTTTTTGGTGGGTTGCAAATACTTCCTCTGCGCAGGAAAAGCCCCACCAGGCGGCGCGGCGAGCCGAGCAGAGCCAGTGTAAACTACCACTAGTGATGTCATGCACTGCATCTTTGAGCTGCAGCTTCGACTAACTTGCTGAAACCACAGAATTTCCTGTGCAATGAGATATTTTTACTACAGTCGAATTGATGCATTGGAAAAAGCAAAACGACAAACATGCAAAAGAAATGATGCTAGTGATAATATCTTACGAGCTACAGCAGTGTGGCTTTCACCTTTTCGCATCATTTGGTGGTTATCAGTCTGATTTGCTGTAAATCACTGGGTAAAAGGGCAAAAGGGAGGATGTAAATTCTGGAGATTGGCATAGTTTTGGTCCCCTATCAAATGTCCCTTTCAGGAAGCAACCAAGCAACTGGTTACTAATAAGGCACCTTGCCCTTGTGAAATGTCATTAGCAGAGGTAAATTATGACTTTTCCATACAGACTTGACTTTGTGGCATACTTTCAGAGGTGATCCGTGCAGTAGGCAGACCAAATTCCATCTTCAAGCCTGAAGTTGACTTAAGCAGAGGAGAAATGTTTCAACATGCCCTTTAGTTGGAGCAGAAATGTGTTCACAGAGCGGGCGAGCCACTCTTTCTCATAAGATGGCTGTAAAATCCAGAGAAGGAAACCCTTCTGCAAATAATCTGACAGCACTATGAAAAATGCACTCCTAAACACTTAGAAACTTTTAACGTGTGTATGTGTGTAGTTTGTATGCAGAGGAAGGCTAAACAATGCACATTATGCCCTTTTTTTTTTTCTTCTTTTTTTTTTTTTTTTGTATCCTTTTTAGTTTTTTG
>VURO01021130.1:0-15289 GCA_015108175.1 Pelvicachromis taeniatus
CTTGACGCACCAACACTAGTTTGAGGATTAATTGTATACCTGATCTTCAAAGTTAACCATTTCAAAGACAATGAGCAAGTTCATTGCTCATAGTTCTAATAATTTCGGTCACGATTCAATCTTCAGCCGCTGTTTTCCCCGAGTGTGACGGTAGCATAATAAATCCAGGAATCTCTGTGTGTGTCTGTTCTTCGCCTGTTTCAACAAACTCATGGAGCACACTTCAAACATGGCAGGTGCATTGTTGAGGTTGCAACTTGCCAGCTAAAGAGTATGAAGATGTTTTGATGAAGGGTTTCCACAGGCTGTTCACTGTTATGCTTTCAAAACTACCATTTGTCTGCATGTAAGGTTTTCAGGAAACACTGGTAAGTGGTTCTAGTCAACCATCCCACAGGCAAATTCTCAACCTGTGTGATACACTGCAATTATAAAGAAGAGTGGTTCTCGGCACATTCTACTCTCTATAAGTGGTTATGTCAACGCATGTGACTAATGCAAGCCAGTTTTTTGTTATTATTATTATTTAGCAGTTGACTTTTTTTAGCATTACTTCCACAAGCTATTGCAGAGGTGGTGTTTAAGGGACATCTGCAAACAGTAGCCGCCAAGAAATGACCAAGTTGATTGTGAAAGACAGAGGATACAAACTGCAGTCTACACCGTACTTAAATACACTAAAAGTCGAGTGAAAACGCAACATTGGCAGTGTGAGATCAAAGATTAGATCATTTTGACAATACAGAGACAAAACATTTCATTCTGCAGATGTTATCAAACTAGAAAGGGGTTTCAGGTGACATTCTGCATGCCAGCTGGAAACAACATTTTTTATAGTTTAATGTAAAGGTCATATCAATCTGACTTAGCAAAACTCTTTTTTTCTTACATTTATTTTGGGTTCAAAATATTCTTGCGCTAATAGAAATGTTCCTGAATGGCATTTGAATGACATGTGATGACTTATTTGATCCCAGTTACCAACACAAATTTAATGAGTGTGGCGTCACACCTTTAACATTTTGTGGCATTTCTTCCTGTCACTACTACACAGGAGCGTACTTGGACTGTAGTGTAGTGTACTTGTACTAGTGTGCATTTGTTCCAACTAAATTCAATGTAATTTGGAATGTAAATTTTTTTTCTATATGATTTTATATAGACAGAAAACTGGTAGTTTCGATATAGCTTCAATTATCCATTATATAGTACAGTTATAGGTAATAAAAGTATTCATTCTCACGTGAGGCACAGTGACACAAAGTGCCATGGTAACACAGGTGCTAATTTTAAATGTGAAGTCAAACACTTCACTAGTTTGACAGACACATACATAACATATTTCCACCTGTATTATTATTAACATCATACAATTCTAGTATATTATTTTCTTTGTAGTAATCTCTAGATCAATCATGTACAAAGACTGTGTGTGAATTTGCAAAGGCACACACACATGCACACACATACACACATATACACACGCCCACATTATGAGGCTTTGATGTAAGCCATCCCCGTAATGATCAGGGCTTAGTTCATCTCATTTCCTTGATTGAAGCTGTACAGCAGCATAAATAATTCATTCTCATGTATATTGCAGTGTTTCAAATCATGTTTTTAGATTTCAGTTTGATCAGTCAATTCGGAACACATGTACACCTTTGCCAAGCTGTCTGTCCTTAATTATTCTATTTTAGATCTGTCTGTAAGACAGGTGAACATCTGACTCCAAAGATCAGATAAAGCGTATGATGAGGCTAATAACTAAAATGAGCAGATATCCTGGTGCAGACATAATTTTTCCATTGCTGTCGTCCATAAGTTCATCTATTACATTTTTTTTACTGTCACTTGGACACATTTCTCAAATCAGAGTTTAAATTCTCTCTTCTGTAAGAACAACACCAGGCTGGCAGCTATTGTGTTGAAATGTCTGGCGGATCACGGCTGAGAAACTTCACACTGTGTTGATGTATTCTACTGGGTTACACAAATTACAACGCTAATGTGCTGATGAGAAAAAAACAAACTAATATCGTAGAAAAAAATTCATACGTTGTTTTATATAAAAAAATGCTATAGAATGTACATTTGGCTTTTATATTTGCGGTACCTTTCATTTGTTTTAATTCGTCTTCCCTCATTAGATTCATATTATGATGTGTTTTATATCTCTTCGCACAATTTTTATCACATGCTTGTAATACTCGGCAGTTGTTCCACTGAATTTCACACAAAAGCCTTTTAAAGCCACCAAGTGCTTTACAGTGAATAAACTGCTAATACTGTCATTGTCACTTGGCAAAGCCCCTTCAACCTAAAGCCCGGGCCCTTTCGCCACCCACAAATGCGTTTACAGCAGCACAATTATACAAGGTGACATTCTAAGTTAATATTCAGTCACACAAACAGGAAGGCAATTAATGAATTAGTGCTCGTTAGGAACAGTGTGTCATGGATAATTACAGAAAAAAATGTCATGCATTGCTGACACGATTCATATGTTTATCAAGCCATTAAAGAGATTCACACTATTATTTTTTCTTTTTTTTTAGTCTAGTTAACAACTGAAAAGTAGTCGTGAGTGCTTCATAATCAGTGAAACAATAATTGCTGACCTTGTTTCTATCTTAGGTGAAGCAATGTTACATCAAAGCTTGATTTCTTTTATATCATTCTCTGGAGATACTTTGTCCTCATAAAGAGTTTATTCTGAAAGTAAACTATGTCTGGCCACTGTTCAATCTTTATGATTAAACTTCATTTTTTTTAAAGCCGTTTGTAATTTGCTAGATGTTTGTTTAATCTACTGAGTCTTAAAAGAAGGAGAAGTGTTCTTTATTCCCCTGAACATTTTCACCTCACAGATCTCCTAACATACCACATTATACAATTTTAATGGCCTTTTTGTTTTCCTGAAAAGCTGCGTGTTAACAAGGTTTGGATGAGTCCATCTGTTCCAGGTAGCACTTATGAAAAGTGAAACTGAGGGAATATCAAAGCTTACTGTCAGTTTTACCCTTCGCAAAAACTTTACTTTGTATGATTCTACATCAATTATACAAAAGGACATAGGTGTTGAAAGCTAAATGTGTCAGCGAGCGCATTGCAGCTAGGCTTGTTTGTTTGCTTGGCTGGAATGCTGTCAATTAGACAAACAAGACTCACGCTGCTTTTCTGCAGGGAAGTGGCAGGTTTCTGTAGAGCTTCTGGTGTAGTGTTTCTGTATGTGTGTGGTACCACATGGCTCTGCTCGAGTTGTAGGGGGCAGAGTGGTCATTCTGTCACCACAGATGGACAGGAAAAGCCCCGGGGGCATCTAAAAAGCCACAGGCAATGTAGTTTGCATACTGCGTGTGTGCATGTGTTTGTGACATTTGTTAGAGGTAGTATTCTAGTATTTTTGTGCAAGTGCGTCTGAACACCACAATCATGTAGCTGACAGAAACAGTACAACCCCCCTCACGCAACAAATGCCATCACTTTCTGTTTCAGTCGCCCTCCAAATCATCAGATCAGTCCCACTTACATGCATAAACTCATACAAATGCACACATGTGCAGTCAATATGGCCTCACAGAAACCAAAATCTTTGCAACAAGATTATATTTAGAAAGCCCACTTGTTGTAATGGTGTTTTCAAATTTCCTTTGCTGTGCTGCATTCACTATAACAACTAATCTTTCAGAAGTAGTGTTTATAATAAATGACAGGAAACGCAACGTGAGATATTAATGACGGGGCATCTGGATCCTTTTCTCCTTTGTCATTTTCCCCCTCTGCCTTTAAAGTTTTTAAAGGACAAATGTTTAAACTATAATCAGTTTTTTAAATATATATTTCTGATGTGTGTAATAAGTTCATCTCAATCAGTGGCTTCTCCAAATACAGTGCAGACATTTGCTTGCCAGTTGGGTCTCACAGCTTGTAATGAATTAATAAAAACTCCACACTGAGTGGAATATTCACAACACACTCCTGATTAGGGATGCCACACCCAATGTAGCCTTAAAGTTTGCTCTAATTCAAAATGTATCCATCAGATTGTTGTTCTATAAAGGCCAATGTGGTCATGTTTATGGATTTTGTTGCAACTGTATTTCAATGCAATTTACTATCTTTCTCCCCACATATGTTGAATTCATATTTCATATAACTATTACCAGTTTAAGGTTCTTGAAGATTCATGTAGGCATGCACATGGAACTAGAGTCAGAAGATGTTATTAATCTCACAAGTCTGTGGACAGCACATAGAAGTAGCTGCTGTTTTTAAACAATATCCCAGTTCCATGCACAGTTTGTACCCCTATAGAGTTATGGCTGCAGAGCGCACACAGAAGTCTACATGGCACCATGTGGTCGCGCTATGATGTTAAAATTTGTTTCACTTGGACCTAAGCAGACCCTGAAATGAAAACCAGAATCACATTTAACAATGAGTGTCCTGAGATCCTTATTTGCATCTCATAAAGTAGCAACCGCTCACGTCAGTGACAAGATAAAGTCTAGCGTTGTATATTATACTACTCTTAGTTTGATCTGATGACACCCTGTGCAGAAAAAAACCCTAAAAGGTGCTTTTTGGCTATGAAGAAGCTGAACTCAGTGTTTAGAGCATCAACAGAGTTGAAATATTTATGCAAGTGAGTTTTAAAATGCTGCAATATATGTTCCAATTCAGTGTCAACCTTGAAGCACTCTAGACCTCTTTACTTTTTATGATGGCTCACCTTGCTAAGAGGCACACTATTGACATGGAAATTACAAAAGCTCTGAAAAAAGGTTTACCTTCACTGAAACGCCTCTTTCTTCTTTTTCTTTGTAGCTTTGCTTGAAAGCCCTGATAACTGTGGTTAGAGAACTTCCATGTTATAATGAAGTCTTTATGTGCCATTTCCAAAGTCTCTTAACATTAAAAAAAACTAATAAATAATCTAAAATTTCTATCAGTCAAACAGACATGAAGGTATAAATGCTTACAAAATCATATCTGATTAAAATCAATTATATGTATGTTTTGAAACGGTGAAATGTATTTTATTGAATAAAACTGGATGCTTATAGGGTCATCTGATCAAGATACTGACATTTAGCTACCTCTAATACACATAAAATAATTATGTGTACAGATGATGTTCAAATGATTTTGTATGATTTAGCCTTGAACTGAATTAAATCAAGTTATAAAGGAATCTCTGAAATGTTATTGCTTATTGAAACAGTGATAAAGGCTGAAACAAATTCCTCATAAAAACATTTGAATGTAACACCATAATACATGTGAAAAAAAACAAAGCACAAAACAAGACACAAATAATTATATTGATTATATTGAATTATATTCACAGGTTTTTACTGTTAAAACTGTGTTCGCTCTGGTGGGTTAACAACCACTGGTTCAGATCAAATGTGGAGGGATGCAGTCACATGAGGTGGTAGAAGATTACCTGGTTTATTTCCATCATTCTAGGTCAAATGTCCCTATATGTCATTATTATCAATACTGCACAGTACAGTTACAGTACAACAACTACAGCATGATTAATTCACTGCAATTGAAAATAAATAGAGAAATAAATCAAACTGAGTAAAAGAATGCCTTAAAAAAACACAAGCTCTGCATGCTCAAGTCAAGTCAAAAATAGTTACTTATACTCAAACAGTTATACACATGCACACATGCAAGTTATACAAGAGTATTCTGGATTTTTTGGGTGGGGAGTTTAATTTAGTTTGTTAATAAAGTTTTTTTTTTGAGGAATCACAATTCCTGCTGACAAATGAACTCTATTTGTCTTTTGTGCTCCTTAATAACCCACAATTTCCTCACAATTCTTCATTCTGAATGATAGCAATCTATGCGAACTCCATCCCAATTTTAATGTCAGCTGTGTAGCAGGAGACTATTATTACTATATTATTGTAACAAAGAAAAAAAATGTAACCACTACTGTCAACCATATTTATCAAAAAGATAGATATTCTGCCTTACAGCCCAGCCCAGAAGTGTAACCAGCACTAATTCAAGTGTCACAGTCAGTGTTAGAATACCATGCATCCAATCAAGAAATCATTGTGTGTCTTTACTTTTTTTTCATCTAAAGAAATCAATTGAGCACATTGTGCCTTTTTGATATGCTGCAATAAAAGCTCACAAAATGTCTGCGTTAGTGAAAACAAAGATTCATAAAAAGGTTTATGAAAGAGAAGCATTCATGTTAACTAGTAGTTAAAATCTAATTACTGGGAGAAAAACTATTCTTTATCACTGTGAACTTGTATTCTTATTTTATTGTATATAATTAAAAGAAGGATTTTTGTCAGTAAGCAGCTCTTTAAGAATTGCAGGTTAATGACTGTTCATAAGAATTTTGAGGCAGCATAGAAAACTTCCAGGAACTGTCGAGTACTGAAATGAAATTTGGAGTAATGGCGTTTTACAAACCTGGAAAACTTGGCAGTTCACCCCCGGTCCCTAGGCCAAAGAGAAGCTTTAACATGTAAATCGTAACGCTGTGAGCTGTGCATGTGCAAATCAGGAGAGTAGGGGTCCTGCTCCAGAAAAGAAACCTTTTTCTGAAATGTATTAACTCCATTTTATCGACTTCCCTGGAATAAATAATAATGATTAGTATAATTATAAACTCAGAAATTAGAAGTGCAGATGCAATAACTGCAAGAAATGGTATGTATTTATATACAAACCTCCCACTCTTGCTGACCTAATAACTACTATATACTGTAGATACAAAAATGACTTAAGTACACACATGTGAATGGCCATGGAAAAGTGAGTTCCTGTGATAAACCCTTCCCTTTATATCCTTGAGACTGACAGTGGAGCACTCCTGCCATCTCTCTGCCTTTATTTTTTTTTCCACAGGACCCTGAACAACACAAAAGTCACCAGCTCCCCAGAGAGCATTTCTCACAACTTTGCAAACACCCTGTGTTTTGATGTGTCTGTTTTTTGATGACGCAGTACGTTTCAATGATCAAGGGCAGTGCAAAGGGGGACAGTAAAGGTGAGAAGATAAGCACAAACGCGAGCACACACAGACACACACATGCGCACGCACACACGTACACCCCACTTTGAGTTGTTTGCCAGAACACCTGCGTGTTTGAAAACGAAAGCAACATAAAGCATCTCCCTTTTTTTCATTCTGCAGCCATGAGGTGACACGCCATTGTTTTCCCCTGTATTCCTCCCTTGTGAATTTTGATTCCTGCCAGACAAAGAATGGGCCTATTGAAGTACTCTTTGAGAGGAGCCATTAGATACCAAGCTGGTCATCACTCTACTGTGAAAGGCATTCTACTGATGTGCTGTCCTTCATACAAGTAAACTTTTTAAAATATACACCTGCATTTTGGTGCCAGCAGCATGCAAATACAACTTCAACAAGATCTAAAACCTTATTTACAGTTTCGTTTCTAATGTCATTTCAAATTTACTCTTATAATGTTTAACGCCCTCATATCAGAAACAGTCCAGGGACATCAATACTTCAAATTATTCAATAAAAAATTATATAGCCATTCTTACATTTTAGTACAGTGTGAGCTCAAAACACTTGAATTGTTATTGTCACATTTAACCAAGTAATATCTATCTATCTATCTATCTATCTATCTATCTATCTATCTATCTATCTATCTATCTATCTATCTATCTATAGATAGATAGTGTGAGTGAGAGAGAGAGAGCGAGAGAGAGAGAGAGAGAGAGAGAGACAGAGCGAGAGAGAGGGGTAGTTATAAACCCATGTTGATTTTCATGGGTAAAGATTAATCAAAATACAATAAACTGATAAAGACTTATGTGAAGATAAACAAGTGCAGCTAGTTAAAAGTCCCCCTGAAACAGTTTGGATCAATAAAAATCAGTGTGTAAAATAATTGTGATCATTTGGTATGGGAACACCATCTAAAAGGCATCTTCCTTAATCAACAACAAACCAACAAACAAGGATTTCCTCTTTTTGTTGTTTGTGTACTGTGCGTTTGAATGCGCACATGTATGAGAGCAAACCCATCAGTGTAAACATATTGACCTGACAGTGGGAGGTCTGGTTCACAGTGTTACTCTGCCAACGGTGCTGAGTTCCAAATTAATCACACATGATGAGATGATTAATCTGGTTTATGTCCCTCTATCTGTCCACTGTACCCATCCATCTGTCCTCCTCTCTTTCTCTCTGCTGAGCAGTGAAGGCTTTCTGCTGGGTGCACAGCCCAGCCTAATACCACTGACAGGGCTGTTCTATACTAACATAAAAGGCGTAGGGAGGGGTCAGCTTAAGTTTATATGTCACACATTAAGCTTAAGCTGCACATTTTTATTATCATATCTTGACAGTGATATAATAGTGTTTAAGTTTAATATTTGGCTGCAATATTTTTAAGGTTGTTACACCGTAAAAACAATAAGAGAATAAAATTATAAATACATTTTAATGTGCATTTATTAAATTAGACATAGCAAGCTGTTCATTCATAAAAAAGATTTTATCTTATGGTTGCTATGATTTAAGAAAGTTGAATAAAGTAAACAATTTATCTGCAAAGGATTTAAAAAATCTAAAAATCTCATGACCTTAATGATCTAATCTGTAGGTGTAGCTATTACAAACTTGGTTTTAAGACAGATACTCTGATGCTATAAAAAAAACTATAGTGTAGAGCAAATAGTAAGAATCGAACAAAATGTTGCCTCAGTACCAGTCATGCAGCACAGTGTGATATTATTTGATGGCTGAATTGCCACTGCCAGCTCCCGTTTCTCTCCAAGGTGTTGAAACATTCAGACGTTTTCTGTCTCTCTGCCTGTGACTAAGTATGTGTCTACTTAACAGTATTAGTAAAGCGTCCCTTTGGTTTCCACTCCTTAAGGTGCCAAAATAACCGATCCCAGTCTGTTCTGTGTCTCACTCCAAGGTGCTGAAACACTTTTTCAGGGTACTTTTTTTTTGCCAAAATGACCATAACAAGCATATGGTATTAACAAAGAATAGCACACCATATCTACCACCTAGTAATTAACCTAGATTTTTTTAGAAACTTGCCTTTTCTGCCCACATCGATGCACATAATTCTGCCAAAGAAGAAGACGTTCCTGGGGCAAATTGACAAGTCAAGAAAAAGAGTAGCAAAAACAGCTTTTCTTGTAAAACCTCTTCTGAATTTGGCATAATTGATGATAAATGTGATGAGTTTTTTAAAAATTGTAGCCTGAGTGATTTTTGGTTTTAAAGTACAAAACAACATTAATTAAAATTCTAGTTAACAGCTTTGACACCAGCAATAGGTGAAATGAATACCTATATCTATCTCATTACAACGCAACTTTGAGAACAGGAAACGGTTTAAGAATGGCTTGAGGACCAAAGAGCCGAGGTCACCGACCTTGGATCCAAATGCTCAATATCGCAACGTAAGTGAACCTCTCACAGGATCCACCAAAAAAGCTTGAGCCACAGATGTCAAACCTCGCACTCTACAGAGCTCACAGTTATGGCATCACAAACTGCACCTACACAATAGTGGTGTTTTTATTGTTGTTAGAGGTGTTTAATTCTGTGACACTTTTTGCTGTATTTAGAGGAAAAATTGATTACACTTAGCCTAAGCCAACTGCTATGTTCAATACCCCTAGAGTGGGATAAAGAAGGTTGTTTTCAGGAGGTTGTTTGTGAGCATTGCTCCCTCTCACACCTATGGCATCACCAGTGCTTTTAAGCAAGCTCAAGTACTATAAGCTAGGGGCCACACCTCTTTGAAGTTCATGCCTCGATCCCAGAATATCTCTGGGTGGTAGCGCAGTGGTCAGGGACTTCTCTCTGCTCCGCCTGCAGCTGCACAATCTCTCGTCTTCCAGTTTGAGTTCTTTCATCTTTGTTTTTGAATGCTGTTTACGCACATTTCATTTCAACATGTTTCTTTTCAAAACAAACTGACAAGCCACAAATCAACTAAACCTCATATTTTACAAGGCTTTGGAAAGTATTGTTGGGTGTTTAAAATTTTAACTGAATTGCATTTTATTGCAAGTAACTCACTAACAGTGACAAAATAATACTTTTCATCACCTCAGTTTTCACTTTTTTTCAGCGCAGCACTCTACAACAAGAGCATATTATCATCTTAAAAGCAGGTCTAAAATGGAGTGTAATATTCATATAAATTATATAAATGAAATATTTAAACTATATCATATATTTCTACTTTATACTAAAGTGACAGAGCATGAGAAAAAAACATATAATTTAGGTAAGGTCCATATATGTTTGGACACAGACACAAGTTTGTTTTTTTTTGTTTTTTACCTGTTTTCTGAAACATATTCCAGTTATAATGTAAAAATGTACAATGGGCTTATAATTTAAAAACTCAGCTTTAATTTGAGGGTATCCACATTCAAATTGGATGAAGAGTTTAGGAGTTTCAGCTCCTTAGCATGTGCCACCTTCTTTTTAAAGGGACAACAAGTAATTTGACATTTGATAGGCTAGTTAATGGGCTGGTGTGGGCAAGTTCTTCGTTGTGTTATTTTCAATTAAGCAGCTAAAAGACCTGGAGTTGATTTGAGGTGTGGTGTTTGCATTTGGAAGATTTTGCTGTAAACAGACAACATGCGCTCAAAGGAGACCTGTCCACACAAGACAACAGTGGTGGATGATCGCAGAATCGTTTCCATGGTGATGAGGAAACCCCTTCACAACAACCAACCAAGTGAACAACACTCTTCAGGAGGTAGGCGTATTGATTGAAGTCTACCATAAAGAGACGTGACAAAATACTGACTTTGAAACTATGCTAATTATCAAGAAGGCATTTAGGTTTGTTATACTTGAGACAGAGACATAGCTCAGTGTAAAACAAACCATTTACTGACAGCCATTTAAAATATATCACATAAAAGAGCAGATGAATTGATTGTACATGTACTGTAACATTCAGAGCTGTGGCTTACCAGTGGGTGAATAAGATACCAGATGAGGACAGGTCTAGAAAATCACCAACTCATATGTGCAGCTCACCTTAATAGACACTCACACTATGGTGCAGCTCAAACCGGGGGTGCATAAATAACAGTACACAAAAGGTCCCACCTCCATCAATGCACCCAGTCACCTCCACTTTAGGCCTCCCGCTTCTGAGTAACAGAACCACAAGTTGTTAATGTATAGAAAACAAAATCAAATAGACTCTCTGAGGTTAAACTTACTGCAGTAACACACTGGTGATGTACAGCTAGAAAAAGGGCCTCCTTCTAGTGCTGTAACACAAAAGAGAATCAAACATTCAGAAACCAAATGTACCAACACAAAATAGAATAAATCTTCAATTTAGAGCAGATAACTTCACAGTAGTATTCCAAGTTGTCAGCTGCTCTAAATGAATAATTTAAATAACAATAAAATGAAAATTAAATAATAATTAATATTTATCATATAGATCGATAAAGAATACAATGTAGAATAATTAAAATATTCTTTGGACAGATGAAACCAAGATCAACCTCTGAATGATGGCAAAAAAAAAAAATTATGGAGAAGGTGTGGAACAGCTCATGATCCGAAACTACCACATCATCTGTAAAACACAGATCAGGCAGTGCTTGGGCATGCATGGCTGCCAGTGGCCCTGGGACACTAGTGTTTATTGATGATGTGCCACAAGACAGAACAAAAGCAGCTGAATGACTTCTGAGGTGTTGAGAGCCATACTGTCTGCTCAAATCAAGCTAAATGCAGTCATATTGATAGGGCAGCGTTTCATAATACAGGTGGACAATGGTCCAAACCAAACAGCCAAAGCAACCCAGGAGCTAATTAAAGCAATTAAGTGGAATATTCTCCTCACATTTTTATACAATTTTTTTGTTCAACAAACTAATTTAAAGCTGAAAGTCTGCACTTCAGCTGCATCTGAGTTGTTTCATTTAAAATTCATTGCGGTAATTTACAGAACAAATTTAGTACAATTAGTTGTTTCTGTCCAAATATTTATGGACCTGACTGTATCTGTAAACCAACATTTGATTCAAAGGATGAAACTTAAGAAGAGTAATATTGCTTCAGCACTCATTACACCTATTGTGTGTGTGTGTGTGTGTGTGTGTGTGTGTGTGTGTGTGTGTGTGTGTGTGTGTGTGTGTGTGTGTGAATCCAGCCATTGCAATAATATTCATAAGACAAACTATGACAATCATAATTTAATACAAATTAAGGCCGTCTTAACAACAATTTCAGTCTGCATTATTACAGGTTTTGTTAATAGAAAAGCAGAACTGCGTGCAGTGGAATATTAAATTAATAGTTATGTCTAATAACTTCTGTTCCCTGAAGGAGAGGAACGAGGTATAACACATAAGTATGCCTTTAAGGCAGATGACGTGTGATGACACTGATGCAGCAGCCCGGGCTCTCTCCTGGGATGGAAAGCTAGCATGCAAGACGCGGATATCGTCAGCTTTCTCCGGAGGTGGGGCGATGCACACAGACGGTGAGACAGGGTCCAGCGTTGAAACGCTCTCATTCTTAGCAGTCCCAGAGGCACTACAGCGATCATAGAAGCCATCATGCCTAGCAACCGTAATGTCATCTGGAAACGCAGTTTGCGTCCCAGTTGAAACTGAGCAAGACAGCGCTGAAACGCGGCCACTCTGTGCTCGAAACCTGCTGACTCGGAGTTAGCGAGCTCTTCAGGTTCACTGAAAACCCCAGTGACTGAATGTGTGACAGAACCACCCATTCAGTCACCCCAGTGACTGAATGGGGTGGCTCTACTGGGCCCTCTACTGGGCCCAGTAGAGCCCAGTAGGCTAATATACGCTAATATATGCCTTTCTCTCTCAGGGGCGCAAACGCTACCTCTGCACATTTTATAAAGGTATGAGGAGCAAGCGACAGCCCGAACGGCAGCACCAGGTATTCGTAGGCTACGCACCTGAATGCAAATATCAGAAATTGTCTGTATGCCGGGTGAATAGGCACATGAAAATAAGCATCCATCAGATCGATTGTCACTAACCTCTGTCTGCCTCGCAAAAGCGAGTTTGTTTCCTTTGTGAGCAGGATAGCTGCATTGGTGCTGACCGTCGTGTTTACGACTCCCCGGAAATGAGGTGGCTTGACACAGAACTGCAACCGGTAACCCACGGCAACGGTCCACAGCACCCACGGGAAGGGGGCGCAAGTGCGCCACTGAGGGATGTGCGCAGCAAGCCGGCTGACCTGCCACGCCGTCGGTGGGGCGAGGTCGCCCCCCAGTGTGTTTGCAGGGGACTGCTACACCTGCCTGACCAGGTTTATTATGCCTGACGGCTGAATATTTGAGGCTGCTTGAGGCTGCTTGAGAGTGAGCAGCACTCTTTAGTGATTGCACAGTTTGAGAACGGGCAACACTTTTTATTGATTGTAGGAACATTAAAACACTTTATTGAAGGCACCATTTTGGGGCACAATAAAAAACAGTGGGAACACTTTGTGTGATCGCCTGAACATACAATTTTTCACACAAGGCACGGAGTTTGTGGGAGGTATGTGCCTGGGAGACAGTGTCAGGAGAGTGCAGCGCCGTTTGGGGCTGACGACCTGGACAGAACATAAGGGGCCCCTCTTGGGCGGCAACAGAGGGGCGGCAACAGAGGGGCGAAAGCAGCGTCTCCCTGCCCCTTCTCCACTCGGGGCTGCAGCTAGAGCTGAGGCTTCCTCCTCCTACGCGTCTGGCCCTGCCGGAGGCCTGCGGGGGGGACCCTGCTCCAGGCCGACTGGCTTGGGGCTCGAGCCGGAGGGTGCGCTCTTGCTGGTGGCGCGCCCATAGCCGCAGTGGGCACTGGTCTCCTGCCCATCGGTGGAGGGGCGACGAACCAGACGTGGGTTTGGGCTTCGTCTGACGCATGGGGATGTGCCCAAGGAGAGCACTGCACAGCGAGACGCCTCCTCGGCGCCATCCAGTTCCATAAACTGTCCATAGCCAGGCAAGGTTTTACGGGTAGACAGGGGTTTGTTCCATGATGTCGTCAGCTCAGCGAGGAAATCTGGGAACATTGGGAGGCGGTTCTTAGCTGCCGGGGGCTATTGCGGGAGGAAAAAACCCGCGAACCGTGAGGGTCATTCCACCTGCAGCTTCTCAGCAGCCCGGCGAAACAGGGAGAGAAGCGAAGCGTCATTGTGGGCCACCGCCGCTGCAGCAGCGGAACACTGAGCCGATGGTGGGCTCCCCTTCTCATCCTCCGATAAGCCCTGAATGTCCCGGCCGATGTCAAGCACGTCGTCGTCCTCGACGGGAGACGCTGGTGGGACAAAGCCCTTCAGCGCCCTCGCACGGGCTCCAGACTCGGAGAGGAGAGGGTCACGCGTCCCAGCACGCGCTCCACGAACTTTACTCGTCTTTCTAGGGTTGAGCGCCGGAGCTGGCGACAGAGCGCACAGGCCTCGGGCTTTGCCAACGCTCTCCTAGCGTGGACGACACCTAGGCAGACAGGGAAAGCGTTGTGCTGGTCGCTGACGTGCAAGGTGAATTTACATCCCTGAGGACAGGGGCGAACAGAGGACTTCTGCTTCGAACGCTTTGGTTTAGGGTCCATGTCGAAACACGGAGCCAAGCGCTGCACGGGAGAAACTCGAACCAGTGCTCCGCGGGCAGCTTACGCACCAACTGCGCAGTGGAGGCTAACACCAACAGGAGCAGTTTAGCTAGGTCGAGTCGGCAGCTAGCTAGCTCAACGCAGAATGGTGTTCTCAGCGAGGTGAAGAGCGTAAGAACTGGGGGATGACAGTGATGACAGCGGCTATAAATGTGTGGGCAGGGCCACGCCCGTGTCATCACACGTCATCTGCCTTAAAGGCGTGAATAAAAATTTCTTGATATCCCATACTTATGTGTTGTACCGAGTGAATCGACTGAAAGGGAACAATTCTTCAAGGATTTGTCTTTCTTTTCTCCTTTCTTTACTATTTTTGGTAAGAAATAGAGTATGAATCAAGATGAGACCAAGCTATATTTTTGCTCATTTCAAAGGCTCGAGATTTGGAATGTTTACACTGGGATTTGAATCTTGGTGATTTTACTTAGACATAAATCAATGGCTTTTGAATGGCAGATGGCATAACTGTAACAAAATAAAAGTTGCCAACATTTTATATGGCCCACTTGGGAAATAAAGACTTTGAAAATATATGTTTCTTTTTTTTTTGACTATTTGTTGGTGTTAGTCTAGCTATCTGTGTGTGTGTGTGTGTGTGTGTGTGTGTGTGTGTGTGTGTGTGTGTGTG